>SNQJ01S0090326.1:7988-19104 GCA_010110895.2 Picea sitchensis | reverse complement strand
TGGGGGATCCGATAAGTTGTTTCTTAAAAACCACCCGCGGACACGTGGTGGCTACACAATCTAGTGGAACCCCCCCCCTAAAACCACTTACCACCTCAGGGGGGGTCCGAAATACCACTTATCCCCAACAAAACCGTTTTCGCAGCGTTTTCAACTAGTCAATTTTCGAAGGCGTTTCTGGGAAAACGAAAATGAATTTTAAAAAAATGAAAGAGGTTTTTGTTCAGAAAGGGATGAAGAACAAAAACCTCTCTCAGTTTTTTCAAAGGTGCAATGATAAGGGAGAATCAAAGCCATCTTCAAGCCCTATTTTTCAAGTTTTTCATTTTTTTTGTTACAGTCCTGATTTTGCGGGAGCTAGAGGCGAATTTGGAAAAACCAAAAGAGGTTTTTGTCCATAACATGCTCATATAAAATAAAATCCTTCAGTTTTTGCCCAGCTGTCAGCATTGAAGAGAAACAAATGTTTGAGTGGACCCCTTTTTTGCGAAAATTCGGCCCGTCTTTCATGGCAGAACAGTTCCAGATTTTTGGGGATTTGTTGTTATTTTTGGCCGAGGTGGTTGAATCCGACTTCCTAAACTTGAGGCGGGATCCCTCCTATTTATTGATGTGATTTTAATGTAAAATGGTTGTTCATTCTTGCATCCAGAAAAGCTATTCTCTATAATATTTTTTAGATCTACTAGTAATAAAAGGGACAATTCACGGGATTCCTGCGTGTGAATGTTGGTGATGTGATTTCTTCGCTGTAAATTGTTATCCTACTTTGTGATCATTATGTTTGCTTTATCTGATCATTTAAAAGAAGTTAAAGTTACAGAATTTATCTTTGTATACTATGTTTCTGGCTTTTAAAGATCTAAGTGTTTATCTTCTGATACTGTGATAAATAAATTCTTCAATGCTTCTTTGTTGTGGCTGATCATCTCATCTATTTATACTATCCATCACTTTAAAATTATAAAGGATCCATCATTTGCATTACCTTGCCCTGTGAATATACCTTCTAGATCTGCGTTTGATTTCAAACTTGTCACAGACCCCATAGCCCAATGGTCCTCTTTTGTTGTCTCAATCAGAAAACTCCAAGAACATATCCTATTTTGCATAGCTAGCCTAATATATGACATTAAAACAAAGCTATATCATACAAAGAGATCCCTCTATGAGTATTGGAGGCCTAGATCCAAGACTCGAAGTGGTTTTGATGTTGCCTCTGTGACTGCCTCCACAGCCTTGGGAAAATTACAGAGCGCTAATAGAATGGTGACCGTACTGGGGAACTTTCCCCAATAGTGCCCTTCAAGTTCCAGATCTGATCACTGGTGGTGGACAGTGAACATACACAAGAAGGCTGAGATCATTCACCTAGCGACTCCAATCAGCTCCAAACAGTGCTGACTCAAAGACTCCACTGGAGGAAGAACCTGAAGCATGACCAAGCAACCTAGAAAGATCAGGTACTCAAGCCCAGATTGCATTCAAGACATCTTTGGTTTTATATGTAATTATGTTCTATCTTATTCTAAGCCTGATCAAAAGTACATTGTTGAAGATTGCATTGACCACCTGCTAATTGATGAGCCTCAAGAGACCAAGCCCCAAATTGTAGATCATGTACATACTAATGCACCTGTAGATATCCTAGTGAGACATAAGCCTCCTGCTTTATCTCCTACTCTTGCTAAACCTTCGGATGGTTATAAGCCTCTTGCTTCACCTCCTATACCTGCAAAAATCCCAAACAGATACAAGCCTCTACATTTGCCTCGTTTTCTGCATGACCTCCCTGTCAATTACATCAATAATTTTCCCAGGTTTGATGGAGAAAATGTGAAGATCACTGCTGAAAAGCATATTCAAAATCTTGAGGATTTTCTTGATCTGTTAAGGGTAGAAGATGACGATGTCTACATCAGAATTTTTGCCCTATCATTGCAAGGTAAAGTCAAGAATTGGTTTAACAATCTTCCAAATGCAAGCATTAATAGTTTCCATCAGTTTGTAAAAAAATTCCTAAATCGATGGGTGATCATGAGAAATGTCTTTCTCATCCTAGAAGAATATGACCATTTGAAAAGACAGCCAGGGGAGACAGTACCTCAGTTTTCAACAAGGTTCAATAAGATATATCATGAAATGCCTGCTGAAATAAGACCACCCCCAAGATCAGCTCACATGCATTTCCCAGATGCCTTCGATCCTGAGATGGCATTCCAATTAAGAGAAAGGAACACTACAACTCTCGAAGAAATGTAGAACATTGCAATTGATGTGGAGGCCAAGTTGTTGATCAAAAGGTCAAAGGTAAAGAACAAAGGAAAGGAGTAGCTGAAATCTTCAAAAGCTAAACTGGACATTCTGGCCAGCACCATGGAAGAGATGATGTAGAAGATTAGCAGAAGAGAAAAACTTGATGTTCAAAGACATCATGTTCCATTGATTTCATAGAAAGAAAAGGTCATTGTTCCCAAACATTTTGCAGCTCACCCTTTGTACCTTGGTTTGGATAATGATTCTTTCATGTATTCAATTCACGACGTGGTCAAAGATGAAACTCTATCTCAACTTGCAGAGGAACAACCAGTTGATATGATGTGCATGTTTTATGACATTCCTTACTTGGATAATCTACCCAAGGGTGATCAGTATCGTGATGATCATGAGGCTGAAATAGAGATGAATTGTTCAAAGCAATCAAAAGCATGTCGTTGGCAGGAAGAAGATCAATTACAACTCAAATATGACAATCAACCTTTACACAACAAACATGACAGCGATGAGGAAAATGCAGAAAATTTCAAAGTAAGGGAAAAATCTTTGCCCTTATGTTTCTCTTCTTTTCAATTTTTGAGAGGAAATTGTAAGCAAGTTGTCAATAGTAGAGAGGGAGAATGTTCTGATGAACTAGGTAAAGATGCCATTGTTGATATGGAGGTTGTTCTAAACCCAGAATTACAACCCTTGACCTACTTTGATTTTCAAATTCCAGATGAAAGCTTAAAGCCTGAGACAAATTATGAGTTAACCCAAAATAACTCTGTACCATTATGCTTTGATTCATTTCAGTTTTTGAAAAAGAATCTTGAGTATATGCTAAAGGATAAACACACAGAAAATCAAGAAGTTTCAGTGGAACCAATGCAGCAGTCATTTTAATTTCTACAGGATCCAATATCTGATGTGTTGGATGACTGGTGTTGTCAAAGCCATTTTCCATCATCCAGCTATAGGTTGAAAAGCTGTTATGATATTGACATGATTAGGCAGTCGACGTCATGGTCTTTTTAAGAAGTCACATTACAAAGCCCACCAAAACATTTGCAGCCATATCATAAATGTTTTGAGGATCTAGAAAGCATAAATATAGTACCAAATCATGAGGTTGAATTGGTTGAATTTGAACATCAGGAGATAGGTCATGTTTATCATGATCTTGTAGCTGTCTTTATGGAGGAGTATTTCTTTTCAGAATATCCATTGATTCCCAAAGTCTTTGGAATTGTCCACAGACCCAAGGCTTTGGGTTGTAAAGATCAGGTTGGAAATCAGTATGTGTTGCCTATGCAAGTTCTATTTATGATATTGTTTGAAAACATTGAAAGAGCAGAGTTGTTAGAGAAGTTGCTTGACTGGTTGCACTGGCATTATTGTATCATTTAGAACAATGAAATTGTCAGTAGTGTAGGGTAGGTAGCAGTTTTGAATAAACTTAGTCATTTGAGCATCTTTTCAGTATTGTATGATCTCCAGCAGAGTTTTCATTTGATAGCATCTTGTTACACCTCAAAATTACTCACTTCGATAGTGTCGCAAGTGTCATCATTACAAGTGTTCTAAGTGTCGCATCTTGTCTACAAGTGTCGCATCTTGACTACAAGAGTTGCAAATGTCAAAAACACCATACTGCCATCTTGCCTATGTCGTGCCTCTAATGACATCACAAAGACACTTAAGACACCCCAAATACTAGTTTTAAAGAAGAGAAGTCACTTGACAGGGAGTACAAACCTTTTGCCACTGAAAGAACTACTAAAAAATGGATTTTGGGAGGAGCGCTCCCCTACCCACTGTCAGGGAGTGTTGGTGCTCCCTGGGCCTCTTTGGGGGACTGTTTGAGCACCCTATGCACCCTTTTGGGGGAGCGCTACCCTTTTTTTAGCAAATTTTGGGTTTGTTGACGAAAATCAGGGAAGAATCCCTCAACTCCTGAAGGTAGTTGGATTCGAATAGATGGTCAAGGCATGATCTTCGGGAAGATCCTCAACTGAAGGAGAGGAATCCTCAACTTGTCCCAAAGATCTCTCAAGTGGTTGGGCCTCTCCAAGGTTATATAAGGAGGCCTTCTCATGGTGAAAGGTACATGGAAAAGATTGGAGATGTGAAACTTATGATCTCATGAGTGAGATGTCATCAAATCAATCACTGGAGATTATTTGAGTAAAGGGGTTGTACAAGGAGAACTGGAAGAAGTTTATGCTCCTTCATTCAAAGGATTGTAAGTACTTTTACTTGTTCTCATTAATAATCAATGCTTGGCCTGTTTCTTTCAAAGTTATGCTTGTTCCATATGAGTTTGTCTACAGTAGATGGATCTATGATTGAGCTAATCTCAGTAGAGTAGGAAGTCCATTGTATCTTTGTTTGTCCTACAGGACCTATCAGGGAGTTCAGGATCGAAGCTCAGCCAGGACTTTGCAAGGACAGACGTCACTGGTAAGGTACATATCTTTCTCTGTCTCTTTCATTTATTAGCTTGATTAGATATAAAAGGAAGTCAGTGTCCATGTTAAGCACTTTTATGTCTTGGCCTTAGGAGTCTAGAGACCAAGAGGGAATCCACTTGTCTGCGGGGGGATTCACCTACAACAGAAATTGGCGACTCCACAGGGGAGGAGCTCTGATTTTTGTTTCCATTCCCAGATCTTGTTTTGGCCCTTTTCCCACTGATTTGATCTTCTCCACATTGTCTTTTTTATTCTTAGATTTGTTTGATTGCCTCTTTATGTCATCAGGATCACCCTGATTGACTGAATTTCCTTGATTTTTTGAGTTTCTGGGCATTTTTCTGAGCTTTTGTAGCAGAGAACTCCCCTGCCCTTGCTAGCAGAGCACCAACACTCCCTGGTGGCCTTACACAGAGCGCTGGAACGCTCTGGTGCCCCTTACACCAGAGCGCTACCCCATTTTTGTGAGAAATTCTCCAGAATTTTCATCTGCTGAAGCTATTTCTTGGTTTTGGAATTTGTTCAGGGCCTCATACTCTCAGTCCATCTTGGTATTGGCTTTCAAACACCCTTATTTCTAAGAATTCATCACCTTTTGTTTGGGAATTTGGCATTTTCTTTCATTGCCTTGAAGTCACTCTTTGTCTTTGTTGACCTAGAGTTAACTTGTTGTTTTCTTCTCCTTTATCTGACTGAGTGGAAACTTTTGTGAGGAAATCCAAAGGTCTGACAACCTTTTCATTTGATCTTTGAGGTCAACTTTCCATCATTTCTCTTTTGTTTGAGGTTTTTTTGGTTCTTGTTTGCAAATTTGGTCATTTTTGTCCTTCTTGTTTATTCACAACGAGAGTGTATTTTTTTGTTTTGTGTGACGTTTGCTTCTGATTGTTTAATCCTGAAGTCTGATTGACATTTAGAAGTCTTACGTCTGATTATCATTCACATATAATCAAAAGGACATATTTTAGTGATTGGTTTGGATATTAGAAGGCATTTCTAAAAAATTTAGCATTGCATCGGATTTGAGTGAGAAACAAATTGATTGAGAACATTGCATATTAGTGTTTGATAGTGAAAACCACTTTCTCTCTTTCCCTTAAATAGCCATTCATCGAAAGAAACGATTGTTTATCATCTTCTTGTGAATTTTTGGGAATTGACTCATCAAACCATCAGTTTCATTGGCATACACCCTTTGAGTAAAGAATAGCCATAAAATCAACGCTAATTAAAAATTATCTAGAACATTTTTTGTTTTTAGGATCTTCCACCAACATTAGACTAGGATTAGCACTTTGTATTACACTGTGAGTACAACTCTCCAAAGTTTTCAAAATGAACATTAGCATCCTAAGATAGGGAGAGTCAAATCCAATTGTCGTATAGGCTTTCTAGGATCCCCCTCTCACACAGGGGTTACACATGAGGTCACATTCGGGTGAGTTACAGAGATTATCCCTCCGTGGTTCAACTGTTTGTAGTGGTCAGATCGTATATTGGGGGTCACTGGAAGGTATACCCACGATTATGTGTGGGAGCCTCTCGAGTTGATATCGGACTTGTTATCCTGCCCATACGTTTAGATCAGACTGTCGACTGTACCCTCCCAGGGGCTGACTGCAAGTTGGTGTCCTTATTTGCCATAATCCTTAGGTACTTACACGAGGTGATGGTGAAGGGAAGTCTCACTGTACCTAAGACAGAAATTGGTCAAGCTCACTCGAGCTCCTTGGAGGGTAAATCCACAATTACTGCGTGGAATCTTGCACCAAGGTGAAAGTCCGTTAAGCAGGTCGCCATTGTAACTATTCCACCATATCCTAGCCCCTTCTTGACTTGATCATACGATGTTGGATTTCATCACCAACTAGTACAATCATCTAGAGAAGTCTTGTTTGCTTGGTTATGATTCCTAGATTTTATTAGCGTATGTTGTTTCTTTTTGTTAGTTGGCCCTAGATTTTCAGCGTGTACTGTTATTCTCCAAAATTGAGCCTGTAGACGATAAAGGTCTTCACCGATCGCGTAAGATGCAAGGGCTGCCTCCGGAAGGCTACCAACCCTTACCTCCTAACCCTCCAGAAGACGACTACCGTGGAGAGGTAGAAAATCAATTTGACGCTGGGAGTGTTGTTCCTCCTCCGTTAAACAATTCAAAAGGTGCTTTGGTTATGGTTGAGAATCCCACTCCTTGCACTACATCTATGTCGGTAACCCCTCTTGAACCACTTTTGCTTTGTTTAGACTCCCTTGGGAACATCATAGACGAAGAGGTCCCACAGTTACCTGAGAGAGCTTTTACCGAAACATATATGGGATCCACAGAACCAACCTTTGGTGATGAGTATAGGACTCATGTTCGTTCTACCACTGCAGTAGATACAACTCCCACACCTACTCGTTCTATATGGAGGACTTCATCAGGACGTGATCTCTATGAGCATTTTGAATCCTTTCGACAACCCTTTAATCCTCATGACCCTCCTGTTGAAAGTGGGCCATCTGGTCAAACGATGAATCACCCCATCGATCAGGTCATTAACCCTATTGTTGCGTCAGCACAAGTCTATCCTAATGTTGGACTCAACACCTCTACTCATTCCCAAGGCACTTCAATCCCTACCCCTGCTTTTACAAACTTTCACTCTACAACACCACATGTTCTGCACAATCTTGTTGGGACATCCTTTCACCCGAGAATGCAAACCCTTGCCAACCAAATACAACCGACTGGAGGGAAATCACCATCTAGCAGACCTATCCCTCCTGGAAGACCATCATCCTATGGCGGGCCTACCACTCCTAGGGGACAACCCCCTTTTCATGTTCTTCCCGGAGGGTAACCTACATTTGCCAGTCATACCCCAGTCGTTAATCCACTACTGGCAGGGAGGCAACCTTCGTCTGCTGGAAACCCTTCACAATCCTGGCGAGTATCTTCTGGAGGCACATTTACCCAACCCCTTGTTGGGGGGCACTCATATCATAACCCACAAGGAGGAGTATCAAATCCTGTTCCTTTCAGACCGTCTTATGGACAACCTTATCCGAGTGGCATCCCAAACACCACCTGGAGTCCTCAAGGACATCAACCTTATCCTCCCCATGGGTCTAATGTGTATATGCCTCCGAGATCTACTCCTTACCCTCCTCAAGGGCACAATGTTCATCCTCTTTCTGGGCAAGCAAATCACCCGGCTTATAATGCTCAGAACCCACCGGGTTATGCAAATGTTTCTCAACCATCATCGAATCTTGTTTATCCTGGTCAGCAACAACCGTATGTAGGAGGACCTACTGGTTACAAATATCCACCTAACCCAGTTTATGGTCCTACTGGTGTTCCTATGCCACACCAGTATCATCCGCAAATTAACCGACAACTACCTTTCCTCGCGACTCTGGATCTCCCAGACTTGTCTCGGTTAACTAATGATCCTATTTTTCATTCACCAGTTTGGCCAGTTATTCCAGCTAAACTTCCTTCTGATATTCTGAAATTTGATGGAAAATCTGGAGAAGATCCAAATAACCATGTGATGACTTTCCATTTGTGGTGTTCATCAAACTCCCTCATGGATGATTCTATACGTTTGTGTCTTTTCCAGTGAACACTTATTGGCTCTACAACAAAGTGGTATATTCAACTACCACGTGCTTCTTTTCATGATTTCAACTCCTGCGCCATGTCTTTCCTCACGCACTTTCAACTACCTATTCGCTACGAGACGGGTACTGAACTCTTGACTTCCCTTCGTCAAACTAACTCTGTGCATATCTCTGACCATATTCATGAGTGGAGACGACAACGAAGGATGATCAAGGTAATCATTCCTAACATATTATTGGCGGAATGGTTTACTAAATCATTTTTACCCCCGATCGCTCACGATGTCGCTATGGGTGGCGCAGTCACCGAGGAAAAAACCATTGCTCGGGCTTAGTACTTAGATTTGGTTTAGTCACAATCTGGTACTTTGTATGATTTGCTTCTGAATGTTTCTCGAGCTAATACCGATCCATCCAAGCCATCATCCTCCTCTCATGCGGATGGTGTTATCGATTCTGTCAAAACTCAGTCTACTTCCCAATAAACCACACTCTCCTCTACCTCCCCCCAAACTCAAATCTCTGAGGTGAATGCAGTTCAATCTGCCCCTTCACAACAATCCGGAGGTAAGAAGAAGGTGAAAAATAAATCAAAAAATACTAATAACAATGAACAACGAAAAAATCAAGCTCAAACACCTGCTACCAAAAAGCAACCACAACGAAAACTGAAATTCCCGTGTATCATTTGTGGTGATGATCACTACACTCGAGACTATCCACATCGGAATGAAGTGGCCAAACTTTGTCAGGGAAATTCACAACCTGTTGTGCTTACTCAGCCTTTTCCACAGCAGCAATCCATGGTTGCTCAAACCCCCTCTCCTGGGAGGAATTCTAGCCATCCTCATGATGAGGCCTCGATGAGTGCACATATTTATATGTTTAATGGGATTAATTTGAACACTCTCTCTAAGACATACGACACACCAAGTAACCCTGACAAACGAAAAGTCACTAACGATATCGGTACTTTACCGGATCCATCATCGTCCTTCGTTAGTCCTCCATCGGTTAATCCTCCACCTGGACCACTTCAGATTGAGAAACCTACGTTCGACTCTATCTTACGCCCTCCTAAGAGCACTATCCGTAAATCTACCTTTAATCCTAGTTCACGTGCCTCCCAGAACTACAACATTGTTGAAGATTTGGCTCAAGAACTGTGTGTTATGTCTGCGTTAGAAGTTCTACAGCACTGCCCTAGTCAACGTAGAACGTTCTTGGCTGCTATTGGCGTTGTTGATCCTGAGTCGTCCAACCATATCATGTTTAACCTGGACAATTATACAACTCGACTCTCCCATCAACTTGCTTTCCAAATTGATGTTGTTCACAATCAACAAATCCACCGAACTATTCTGGATGAGGGAGCCTCAACTTGTGTCATGTCTTTAGCATGTTGGAAAAGTTTAAAATCACCCGCACTTAACAAATCCCCAATGATGTTACGTGCCTTCGATGGGCGAGGTTTTCATCCCCATGGGCTTTTACAGTCCCTGCCCATCCAATTGGGTGGCAAAACTGTCACTGTTGATGTCGAGGTGGTTGATGCTCCTCTCGATTACAACTTGTTACTTGGAAGAAGTTGGTTTTATGCTATGACTGTCGTTGCTTCGTCAGTATTTCAATGTGTGCAATTTCCCCATCAAGGTAAAATCGTCATTGTCGATCACTTAGATTTCTGCACAATCGATGCTCGTGCTCCCTCTACCAACAATATTCCTTTCTTGGGAGATCACAAGATCATGTATGAAAGCGTTGGTGTTGGCTTACTGAAATATTCTAGCCTCATGGGTACCTTCCCTACACCACTTCCACCGACTACACATCATATTGCCACCGTCGATATGATTTCGACCGCGGCTTATCAATCTTTGGAATCATCTGACTCTTGGATTGTACCTAGTCCGTTGGAATTCGATGCACTAGGTGACACTGTGCCACTTAGTCCAGCCAAAACAACATATGTTTCTATCCAATCTGCTTCTCCCTCGTTGAATGACCAACATCTATTGGCACCCGCCAGTTACTCGATGCCATCACGGTTAAGTTCCTTGTCATCTGCGATCGACTACATTTCCCCCATTTTTCCCTCAGATGAATCTATTATGGAAATGTTGAGCATTGACGAGCTACCTCGGGATGATAACCATCATCGATCTTCTTTTCTTCCTCCTCACGAAGAAATTCGGGAAGATATACACTCTATCTCCCCTCCTGATGTTGATTTTCCATCGTCTCACATGCCTTCAACTTCCGATGATTTGGATCTGGTAGTTGACATGGTGATCTCTTCGGTAGGGCTATTGGAGCCTGATCTCCTTACCCCTGTCGCGACCCTTGACATGTGTTCCTTCCAGAGTGATTTTCTTCAATCCAGTGAAGATCTCTTGGAATCCATGAAAAAGTTTTGTCCCTTGACATGGTGTGCTTCCAGAGCGTTATTCTCTTGGAAGCCATGATCAAGAAGAGTCCATGAGCATAGTTTTCTCTTCTCTGTGGCAAGCTCGTTAAAAAATGAAACAGAGGTCATGAGCATAGTTTCACTTCTCTGTAGCAAGCTCGTTAAAAGATGAAACAACAATCTGGGGATTGAACCCGAAGCTCGGAGCATAGTTCTTTTCCTGTGTTAAGCTCGTTAAAAAATGAAACAGTCACCTCTCTTGAACCTTCATTTCATCCTCCCTTATCCTTTTTCTCCATCTAGTAGAGAAATTGGTGACAACCTCAAAGTCGGTGAATGAATTGAAGTTTGGAGGGCATGTCTCCAGCCT
>SNQJ01S0090325.1:13252-30089 GCA_010110895.2 Picea sitchensis | reverse complement strand
AGAGGGAGAATACATTGCTGCTGCTACTCGCTGCACACAAATTTTATGGATGATACAAACTCTTGCAGATTTGAAGGTAACTTACATTGATCCCATTCCAATTCACTGTGATAACACCAATGCCATTAGTGTCTCCATGAATCCTGTTCTCCATTCCAAGACTAAGCATATTCCAATAAAGTACCATTTTCTCAGAGAACATGTTACAAACATAATTGTTCAACTCAATTATATACCTTCTACAAAACAAATTGCAGATATATTTACAAAACCATTAGCATCAACCCCTTTTGGATATCTTCGTCAAAAGTTGGGGGTTATAATTTCTTATGTCTAATCTGTTCACCTGGTCAAGGGGAGTACTTATTGAATATCTGGTGTATTTCCAAGATTCTCATAGTTGACAGGGGGAGTATGTTTTGAAACAACACAAGGGGAGCATGTTTCTTCTTTGACATTGATGTCAAAGGGGGAGAAAAGAGTACGGGAGGAGAGTCTGAATGCATGTGGGTGCTTGTGTTTCCATCAGTGCCAAAGGGGGAGATTGTTGGAAAATATTTAATAGACAACAAATGCTTGTCATTGATGGCAAGTACAACAATGAAGATAGACACTACAGAGAAGATTTGAATAAGCGTGCAGAGGATTGTTGGCAAGAATAGCGATGGCAAAGATCAACATGATCAACAACAACAGTGATCGTTGGATCAACAATTCAGAATTCCCGATGACTGTCAGATCTCAATATACACAAGAAGAGCGCATAGATATGGAGAATAGATCTTGGACGTTAGATCCGAGTGCGAGGATCGACCATCGTAGGATCCAAGAGAATTTGCATGATATTTAAAAGTGCAAGGTGAAGCAAGTTTGTGAAATCATGAAAATATCCTGACCCTCAATACACCAAAAGATGTGGACCGTTGATCTAAGCTCTAATTCAGAGTTTTTCCTTTCACAACTTGGAGTGACAAGGACCTCCATCGAAGGAATCGTCAGATGTGAATTCACGATAAGATTTGTACCATATATTTATCAAGATCGTGGACCGTTGATCCCATGCTATTTCGGAGATTCGCGAATCACGACTTGGAGAGGCAAGAAACATAAACGCTGAAATCATGATATGCGAAATCGTGATTTAATCGCAGTCGTCAGTTCGAGGTTTTTTCTAGACCGTTGATCTGAGCTCCATATCGGAGCTTCAGCTATCGTGACATGGAGAGGCAAGAAACATAACCACCGAACTCGTGAGATGCAAAATCGTGATTTAATCACAGCCGTCAGATCAAGGTGTGCTCTGAAGCATTGATCCGGCTCCATCTCAGAGATTCGCCTATCGCGACTTGGAGAGGAAAGAAACATAACCTCCAAACTCACGAGATGCGAGATCGTGATAAGATCTGGACCGTCGGATCTATGGAGATTTCAACCGATGATCAGATGAAGTTTATAAACTCACAAAGCACCTTTTTGGCACAGCCTATGGTCACCACTGGTGGTCACAAGAAGGGAAGGAGTCAGTTCTCATAAGCTCCATTTCGGGGTTTCGGGGATCGTGACTTAGAGAGTCGAGATGCCTCATCTCCAGATTCACAAGATGCGAATTCACGAAAATCACTTTATGCATAAGCGCTTGGTTATGGCCTTGGTCATATTGAGGAAGGAGCTAGCACAAAAAAGCTCTGTATCGGAGTTTCAGAGATCGCGATATGAAGTGTCGAGACACTTGGCCACAAGAATGTTGAAATGTCGAAACCTGATTTAAAGGAAAGATTAATAAAGTTCATCCAACGGTGCAGATAAACTTGAATATGACCGGAGGGCTACTATTCTTTCTCACAATTAATTTATCAGTTACGAATCTGTTAGCGAAATTGATTCATGATTCCTGATCTGTTGGCGTTTCAGTTGCTCGGATGATTTTTCTTTTGCCAAATAAGATGTGAAGTAAAAATGTTGTGTGTGGGTGCATAAAATAAAAGAAGACAGACTGTGCGCAGGTGGCTATTCTAGACGAAATATGAATTAAAACTATAAGAAAGGGAAAATCGCAGTATGCATAGTGTGAGACTGAAAATGTGAGCAGTGTGAGATAAAAATCAGAGAAGAGTAACAAATGAGGAACATATTTGAAGCAGTGCAGAATGACAGAACAAGTTGAAGCAGAGAAGAATTGCAGAACAAACAAAGGAAGAGAAGAAATTGAAGAAAAATTAGAAGAAGACCAGATTTACAGAACAGAGAAGATGTGGTAAGAATTGATTTATCTGTGTAACTGGTTGTTTAATTATTCATTTAATATTTCAGGGTGTTTGGGAGGTGCTAGGGAGGACTGTTGTCCTCAGAGGTTCAAGTGGGATCTTGAACACAGGGAGTTGTAGCTTCCATCTGATTGCATCCAGAGAAACCAGGGTGGTAAGGTGGTGCAAGGGAGAAAAAGTGTTCTCTCTTATACAGGTTGGAGCCTATGTAACTGGAAGTTGGTGCTTCCATCCAGTTGGCGCTGGAACATTAAGGGAGTTGGTACTTCCTTCTAGTGGGTGCTAGAGAAACCAAAGAGTTGGTGCTCTCAAACAAGTTGCAACTTGTAAAATAGAGGTAGCAGCCCCACATTGAGTTGGTGCTCAATTATAGATGATGTACAGAACCTAAAAGACTGCCTATCATTTCGAAGAAGAAGAGGTTTTCTCCCTTTATGGGTTTCCTCGTGAAAATATCTCTATGTGTATACCTTATGTGTGACTGATGCTCATTACTTTTATTGTCCATATGCTATATAATGTTGATGATCACTTGAAGAAAATTTAAGAATGGTATTAATAGAATTAAAATTGTTTAAGCACAATAACAACTGATTCACCCCCCCCTCTCATTTGTCTTAGTAATTTCAACAATTAATTTATAACAAAGATTGCATAAAGCAATCAGGTGAAAATCCCCGAAGTTTTTCGGCCCACTAGTTTTCAGAATAAGAGCAATAAAGGTTGAGTTTATTGCTCTATTCACCTCTCCTGTAATATGAGATTCTTACACTGCTTCCAATAGGTCGTTTGTAACGAAATCAAAAAAGTAGATAAAAAATTCTACTGTCCACTCATCAGGACCTAGGCTCTTATCTTTGGAGAACCCTTTTAGTACCTCGAATACTTTCTTTTCAGTAACTCATTTTTCAGGGGATCTTACTTCTGCATCTGTGACCAAATTTGGAAATAACTGAGCTGATGCAATCTGTTCCACTATATTATTCTCACCAGGATCTTTGTAAAAGGATCTTAAGAAGTGTTTTTCTTCTTTCTTTAGTGCTTCCTGACCCTGGTGTGAATGTCCCTGCTCATCTGTTATTTCCCATAATAATTTTTTATTGCGTTTGAAACTGGCAAAATTGTGGAAGTATTTGGTGTTTTTGTCACCACACTTAATCCAAGTCGCTCTACTCTTCAATTGCCAACGAGCCTCCTCCTCCATCAACAATTTATCCCTGTCCTGTTCCAAAACTTTCAATCGATGTGTCTGATCCAGCTGAAATTCTGCTTCCCAGCTTTGCTTAGTTAAAGTTGATATCTATCCCTCTAAGAGATCAAGAGCATGATTGTCTGAATTTTTTTTCTTTTCTGTCCACATCTTAACTCTACATTTTAGAATTGATAGCTTCATTGCTAGAATCACTTAAGTTAATGAAAGTGCAAGTGTTAATAAAACTCGAATGTTAAGAATGGGATCCCCAACCCTAAGTAAGTTAACTAGTGAACCATGAATTAAAGTATGAATGCAAACACACGGAAGTACAAACCTTTCATTTTTAAGTATCAGAGTTTTATCACACTCAATGTTTCCTGTATTTTTCATACTCTGTACTTACGTCCATAGACATTTACGAGATTAACCTCACTTTTAAGTATTAGTTTAATTGTTCTAAGTTTAAGTTTGGCTTTTGATATTTTTTTGTTTAATTTTGTTTGAAATTTTGTTAAAAATTGTTGGATCTACAAATTTGAATTGTTAATTTTGTATGATCTGAATATTTTATAGGATTTTTAGCATCCTGAATCCATTTTTCCATTTTTACATTTAAAAATGCAATTGAAACTACAAAAAAATTATAAAAAAATAATTGATTTCTTCATAATCACCCTCGTCGACATTCTTCCCTTCATAAAATGAGGCACTCAATCTGTCAACAGGTAAATCAATCGACTCGTCTTTTATTCAAACTTTTTTTAATACTAACAATTATATGCATCAAAAGCTTCAATGGAGGTTGGTATCTATCACGATACAGTGTTATGCAATATGATTAACCGTTCATTATCACTAGCACAATCGCTAAGTCGCGGCTGGTGAAGGCCGAAAGGCTTACAGCTGAGGAAATCCGAGGTAGAGGAACGCGTGGACGTGGCTTGTCTAATACGTGTAATTTCCAAGAATGAAGTTGAAGGAGTGCCTGCTAAACGTGGTAATCTCAAAGGTTAATTATTTAAACGTGGCAATCATATGATGTTACAGTAATTTCTTAATATGATTAGATAAATGTTAAAAGGTAAACAGGTTAATTGATGCATTCATAAAGGCAAGGAAGTTATCAACAATAAATCTGACTCATTGATTTTGGAGGATGACTAAAAATATACCGACATCTTCAATGTGTAGCCATCAAATTATAATTTAAGATTAAAAAATCATTAATTATGCCCATATCCAATAGATATACGCCTTTCGGCGTAAATATGGTTCAAGAAAGAGGATGCTTAGTTAAAAGCTTTTGTATTTTCCATTTTTCACAGGTAAATACCCGTCCTCATACAAGATTAGTGACCTTTATTGGTTACATGATCCATAGTTGTAATTAGAGCTCATTACATTTAAGAAACTCTATACTCTTACTTAGTAATGTGTGATAGTGTTTGGTAAACCTATGATGGATGACATATTATTTTTTTTTAAGAATTTTCTTTTTAACAATTTAATTTCAAAATTTTATTATCTTTACTTCTATAAAGTATAACATATTATTCTTGGTTATAAAGTATACCATATTATTTTTGGTTTTCAAATCTAATGCTTTGATTTGAACGAGTCTAATTTCTAAATTTTATTAATCTTTACTCTTTATTATGATCTTATGATATGAACAAGTCGAGTTTTAAAATTTTATTAATCTTTACTTCTTAATTCAATGGTTAGGTAAAGAATGAATGCAATGGATATGAGAATTTCTCTTTTCTTAATTTTAGTTAAGTTGTTCAAAATGGATTATTATATAATTTGTTTTTTTATTTTTGTAGAGTTATTGGTTTGTAGGATTCATTTTAGGGAGATCTAGCTAGAAACTTCCAAACTCAACTCTGCTTGATTTCTTAAAACCCAATTTTTAGGTTTAAACATTGTTAATAGAATTCTTATAATTTCAATGATGTTATGTCTCCTACAAGTTGACACATCATGTGGACGACCATGATTCTAGAGATTCCAAAACCCTAATTTTAATAAGGTATTTAGAAATGCAGAAACCATAAATCTAACCCTAAAAAAAGTTACAATAGATTAAATATTAAAACACTAAAAAAGAAAATAGAAAAAAAAAGAAAATGACAATTTAAAAGAAAAAATAAAAGAGGATGTAAATCATGTCTTATATTCATTGTGTAGATATGTATTTTAAAAATTTGAATTATTTCAATAATTTGTATCTAAATTAATAATATTAAGTTTAAACAAAATATAATTTTAATATGTTTTATTTAGTGTGTAGATAGTCTATAATGTGTTTCAACAATTTGAATTATTTCAATAATATTTTGTATTCAATTAAAAATACTAAATCTAAACACTACATAATATTAACTCTATTAACTCTTTCTTGATAAATTATTTTAATGAAATACCCACATCAATATACACACATAATTAATTCGAACACATTATTTAATAAAATACACATATAATTAATTTGAACACATTATTTAATAACTTAGCTACTCTTTTTCCAACCAAATACAACAATTCCATATAATGCAAAAAATACTTAACCATTATAAAAATCATTTAAGCTTCAATACAATACTTGGAATATAATCAATATTGACCCCTTGAACTCGGACTATGTCACATATTGTTAACAATCTGGACGTTTTTTTTCAACTAAATACAACAATTCGAGGCATTGCCCGTGACATGTAAGTTTCAATATAAGCAATATGGAACGCAAGTCTCAGCATAATTAATATTAATTTATTGCGGTTCAATTATTTTCATTTAGCTTCGAATCGAAAAGCTAGAATATATGATATTAATTTATTATTGTGTATTTAAATTCATTTAGCTTCTATCGAAAAGCTACGATATCTGTATGTAAATATTTGATCATTCATAAGTTTATTTATCTATTATTTTGATATTAGATATATATATTTCCATATATTATTATTTATCTAAATAACATAGAAGTTTATTTATTTACTATTTTCATATTAGATTTATATATTTTCATATATTATTATTTATCTAAATAACATAGAAATTACTCCTTTGTGAAGATCAACAAAATAATAAAGAGAAGCCAATAACGGTTATTAGGCATTTAGCATGCTCTAATGTATTGTTGTTATGATGGGGTATTTTATTAGGTAAGGGATATTTTATTAGGTAAAATTGGGAGTTTATTCAATGTGCTTTAGCTAAGAATGAACTTCGTTAATTCATAAAATCTATTAAGAGTTGATAAAGATTTTTCAAATCTTTTTTATTGATTTTTCTCAATAAAAATAGAATTTTTAATATTATTTATTAATTGTGTTAAGAGACATTTCAATCTTGTTAATATTTATGTTGGTTTTATAATTTTTAAAAATATTTGTAATAAGAAGTGTTTTATAATTCAATATGGAGGAGATAAAGAATTAAAATAATAATAAAAAATAAAATGGTTAAGAATATTTGTTTCCTCATAAAAGGTTACAAGTTCAAATCCAAAAGAGGGTAGAATATGTATACCTCCATAGAATTTATGAGTCAAAATGGTGGAGAGGTCTCATACACCAATTTGATGTGTGACTTATATATATATATATTGAAAGAAAAAAAAATTATAAAATATTCCCCCACCCACACATGTTACACTCTATCAAAATATGGTTTATCCTTACCATCCTCAAAATCAGGTAAATTGCATAATACAATAATATATATTAAAATGCATATTAATATTTGTTGATATATTAATATTAATATATTTAATAATATCAATATTTTTTAATAATAATAATAATCCATTTTTAAGGTTAGGACCAAGGGAGACACCAAATTGGTGTATAAGACCTTTTTGTTTGTGGGAAAGTCTAGAAGGTATACATATCGTAAGCCCCTCTAGATTTGAACTTGTGATCTCTTAAGAGGAAACACATGTTCTTAGCCATTGGGCCCAATAAGAATGTAAATATATTAATGTATTATACAATTTCCCTCATTTTGAGGATGGTAGCACAAACTACTCCGGATAATACTTTAATATTAATGTATTAAACCATCATAGATTCATCTTAACCTTATATTGATATCAAGCACTGAGAGGGATCAAATCTCTGAGAGTCCAAACTTTTTAGAGTGTAGAACATGAGAAAAGGTCAAAGGTTTACACCTAGATAGTTTTTATCCCTCTCATCCCTTAATAGTAAAATAAACTTTTAATGGTTTATATTATTAAGATGGTTTATATTGTATTTGTTTAATACTATTAAGATAATTTATTTTATTAATATCATATTTTTTATAATAATTTAAAGTTATTATTAATTTTAATGTTTTATTAAGATTATTATAATAAATTTGTTAAATATCAATTTTGATATTATTATATTTATTTTATTAATATTATTATAATAAATTTGTTAAATATCAATTTTGATATTATTATATTTATTGATATAAATGTGGTTTTAATAATATTATATTTATTAATATAAATATAGTTAATATAGGTGAATTGAAACTATTAAGTATTAATTTAAAAAATTAAGAATGATATCTTTTAATTTATATCAACCATTTACATGAACTAAAGAAGACATCAGGTCAAGTGTTAAGGTTAGGGTTGCTTCTGTCGTGGTGCACTATGCTGCCCCAACAGGGGCACAATGATTCCAAGTGAGGGAGGGTCGAGAGGCCCCTCCTATAGTGAGGAAACAATGCATGGAAACAAAGGACGAGGGTCCAAGTGCCCAACCTTCGAGCATCCCCCAGATCTCAGATCACAACTCATTTCCAAGGGCACATTCAAGGACCGAGAGATGGACATTGATTCAGGGAAAACACCAGTTGCAGCAAGCACGAAACGACCATGGATATCGGGGAAATGCATCCCCCAAGCACTGTAAGCCCTGAAATACATCGTAAGCACACCCATGATTGAGGAACAGAAACAATACATGAGAGACTATGCCTTAGTTGGGAAATTTCTAGGGCTCTGGACCTCGACAAAAGAATTGGTAAAATGGATACATCAATGGTGGAAGCCCAAAGGCCACTTCGATCTGCAGCTAGGTTCGAAGGGATTTTTCACCATAATCCTGCACAACCTAGAGGATAGAAATCACATCTTCGATGGAGGACCATATTTCTTTAACTCAACGGGTCTCTTCTTGAGATTTTGGACAGAAAATTCATCCCTAAAACAGAGGACTTCGCACACGCCCCAGTTTGGTTAAGTCTTTATTCCTTGTCGTAGGAGTTGTAGATGGAAGAGGTCCTGGAGGGCATTGGAAATACCATTGGAGTGTATGTCAAATCATCGGAAGCAACAAAGAAATGAAGATACACCTCCTAAACATGCATGTGTGTATATATAAACATTGCAAAGCCTCTAACAATATCCATTTATCTAGAATACAAGGATGAGGACTGGATGCAAACCATTGACTATGAACACATTTCTTTCAGATGCTAAAAATGTCATGATCATGGGCACCTTTTCAGGGACTTCCCCCTCAACACACCAAGCAATGAGGGAAACCCAGAAGCAAACAAAGACAAAGAGGGTTTCATCCCAATGACAGGAAAGCACAGAAAAGGAGGTAGGGGACCAACCGCCCAACCCAATAAGGAGCGCACCACGAGCAACCAATTTGAGATTCTGCAGCAACAACTAGAGAGCATGGATGCCTCACAAGCCCCATCCATAGAGAAAATACCTCAGAATCCGACGAAAGGGAAAGCATAGGAATCCCCAGGTCAAACCCAAATCATTCCTCCAACCAACTCCACCGCTTCAACCCTGGACCCTTTAGAGACCAAAGACGGGGACTCGGAAATGGACCTCGATGAGAAAGACCTAGCAGTTGTAGACCTGCATCATCTAGAGCATTCCTACAGACACCACAAGATTTACACCATCCCCTAGATCAACTAAGAATAGTTCACAAGATCTTCCTTAACTCCTCAGTAGGCTCCACCGCCAAATCTAGTGCAGGGATAGGAATCCAAGGAAACACATAGAAAGAACAACACAAATATTAGAAAGATGAAAAGAAAAGAGGAAGAAAATCCACCAGTAAGCTCATCTAGGATATAGGACACTTCATGGTTAAATCAGGTCAGATACATCTCATATCTGACATTTTTTCACCCCTCCCCTCCCCATGCTCATCATGGAGATCATCTCCTGGAATATAAGGAGACTCAACGATCGTAGTAAGCAAAGGATACTATAGGATATGATCATTGCAGAAAAACCAGACATAATGATGCTCCAAGAAACAAAATGTTCCATAGAATAGATGGATAAGATCCTCCCTAGCTACTGGAATCAAGGGCAAGACATCTATACGGTGGCCATGGGTGCAACAGGTGGGTTGGCTCTCCTTTGGAAGCCAAGCTCGATCACTCTGGACAACGTCTTTACAACCAAATGGTCCATCTCCCTGGCCTACCGACTCATCGGCTCTAATAAGATGGGATACCTAACAAATGTTTATGGACCAACCAACTCAAGGGACAAAAAAGACTTTGTAGGAAGCATGGAGCACCTGGCCACTTTAACCAAGGGAAACAGATGGATCTTGGGAGGGGATTTCAACATGATTTGTAACCTAGATGAAAAGAGAGGAGGAACGCGTCGTCTCGAGGCAGAGTCAGGGGAATTTTAGCGCTTACTTGACAACTTAGGCATCGTTGACATAGACACCTCCAATGGCACCTTCACCTAGTCAAATCAATGAATATGCTCTCATCAGATAGCCTGTAGGCTAGACCAATTTCTTCTCTCAGACTCGCTTATGCTGGAGGGTACAACACTGGAAGCGAGCATCCTCGAATTCCATGGGTCAGATCATTGGCCTATCCAACTTTGGATAGATATCCTGGCAACTCCAAGGTGAAAACCCTTCAGGTTGGAGAAGTTTTGGCTCAATCACCCGGACTTCTAGCAAAACGCTCACGCTTGGTGGAGTGAGGTAGTTATGCCAAACAGATTGAAGATGTACAAGTTTCAGCATAAACTCAAGAACTTCAAACAAAAACTCAAAACATGGAACAAACAAACCTTTGGAAACATATTTGAGGCCCAAATACATCTAGTTAACCAAATGAGCACCGTACAAAGCCAAATCCAGGATAAGGTCTTATCGAAGGAACTCAAGTCTCAGGAAGAGGCAAGAATTCAAAATCTATAGGAGAGAAAGGCCCAAGAAAATATCTTCTAGAGACAAAAGTCTCTCATCCAATGGCTCAAATAAGGCGACAAAAACACTAAGTTCTTTCATACATCTACCATTCAAAGAAGACACACCAACTGCATCAGTCAGATTCTCTCAGAAAATGGGCAAACCCTGCACACCCATGAGGAGATGGAGGAAGAGTTGGTCACCTACTACCAAAAACTCTTAACGGAGCCCCACAAGGATTGAACAGATACCCTCCCTAATATCATAGGAATAGAACATGGCCCTGGCACAACCCATCATGCTTGAAGAAGTTGATCAAGCACTTGAGGACACCCCCAAGGGAAAATATCTGGGGTCGAATGGATTTAATTTGGATTTCTTTCATCATTGTTGGGAAATGCTCAGAGAGGAATTTTGGGAGATCATTGAAGACTCCAAACTTTTAGTTCAAGTCCTCCCAGCCCTCAACACCACTTTCCTCACCCTCGTTCCTAAAGAAGAGTGACTTATCCACCCCAAGAAGTTATGACTGATCACCCTCTGCAACGTCATTTACAAGCTCCTAAACAAGGTTATAGAAAGGAAACTCAAGCCTATCCTCCACTTCATTATCTCACCAGAAAAATCAGGGTATGTGGAGGGAAGACAAATCTTGGACATCATCATCCTTGCTCTCAAAGTTATCCACTCTCTACAAAATATCCATGTAGTGTCCCCAAGGCCGAGCCCCGTAGTGAAACATGTTCTGAAAATAATTGTAATTATGATTTATAGGCTGGTGAGCCGATTTCTTATAAGTTGTAGGCTTATGTGTTGTTAGGCCAGGGAGCCTAAGTGTTGAAGGCCAGGAGCCTGTTGTTGTATATGTAATCATGCAGAACAACTAATAAAATTTAAACACCGCCATGTGCAGACTGACCACGATGAATGAGTGAAGGGGGAATAAGCATCCATAGGGTGGGAAAGGACTTAGGGGTTGAAGGTGGGAAAAGGGGCTAAGTGTTGAGCCTAGGGGGCTTAAGCCTGGGAATAATATTTTAATATTATCCCAAAAGACATGTGCATTTTATGTTTTATCCTAATTTTTTGGCAAGGGGAGAACATGCAAGGGAGACACGTGTTGGTGGAACACATGCAGTTTCATGAGTGACAAGTGTCAACCCTGATGCATGCAAATAAAACGACCAGGGTAAGCCGTGAGAAGGGTTTCTCCTCCAGTCCACCCGACTACCCGAGCATGTAGAGAGTGTTGAATAGTACGACCAACCCCAACCTCTGCAAGAATACCGCGTGTGTTCTGAGAGTCGTGAACCCGTATTGTCTTGATAGTTCGTGCACATCCTCTGTCCGACTGATTGACCCTATGCATGGAGGCTCTGTTCCAAAGCCGAGACCCTGAACCATTCTGCCATTGTTGAACCAGTGGGAAAGCCTGTGTTGTTCTGAAGAGCCTGTCTCACCCTCCATTCTGATTCGTGGAGTCTGTTTCGACCCCTGCAGGAGTTACTCATCACGCATTCCTGTGAACCATCACTGTGAGGCCTCGAGCCATTGTTGAGCCTGTTTGAGAGGCCGTGTTTGTATTTTCAGTTGGCTATGGTAACCACGAAGAGCCAGACTGTGTGTGGCTTGATGGCCAGTGCGAGTTGTGATTGAGCCTGTGTATGATCTCTCTCTAGGTGAGGGAGGTGGATGTTGTTGGAAGAGGTTTTTTCCACAGAGTGTCCAACACTAGCTTCATGCTCTGATACTTCCTGATCTGGCCTATTTCCGAGACCCAAAGAGGGAGGTTAGCACCGATGTACTGTTCTTGTGAAGGTGTATACTCACGGGCGGAACAGGCATGTGGGGAATGAGAGACTGATAGTAGTGGGCGTATGATGGCATCCTGGGAAGAATCCTTCCAGATTTCATGTGTTTTTTTCCCTGTAACCTCATCCTAGCCTAGGATTCCTTGCCTTGGGGTGGAGCTTAGTCCCGACTCGGGGGTGACCCACTGCTGAGCTGATGAGCAGTGTGGTCTAAGGCTGGGAGGTTCGTGGAAGGCCTGCACTTGGTTGGTGGAATCTACCATTGTTAGAAGATAAGTATCTGATTATGCTTTAATCATGTTTTGCATGACTGTGTTGCTTATGTATCATGATTTCCATTGTGTATATGCATTAATATGATACGTTATTGATTGTTAAGTATAGAAGTAAATAATATGTTTTACTCTGAACTTTAATGTGTTTATTTGTTTAAATGCATGTGAATTGTATAACATCAGTATGAGTTAAGTACAAAGTGGTTAGTGGAAAAAAAAGGGGCGCTACAGTTTGGTATCAAAGGCAAGGTTTCGACACTGAGCCTAAATGGGCCAATGGAGCGGTCTTTGGACCGAGGATGTGAAGGGAAATTGGGTTTGGAAGGCCAATTTCGGACCCTGGTGTGCTCCAAAGTGTCAAAAAGTTACTTGACGAGTTTTAAGTTCAGGAGGTATAGCAGCGTTATGAAACTGCAGCCAGTGTGGTATAAGTCCATAGGGAGAGAAGACTCTACACCAGAAGTGTAAGAGCTTTAGGATCTGTTCGGGAGGGAAGGTGAACCCTCGTGACCGTTAGATCTGGAAAGTGTGCACGGGGTTTAAAGCCCTTTGGAAATTGCACAGGAGTGTGGAAATCGCGATACACGAAATCCCGAATTAGTTAGGAACCGTCTAAGACATCAGATCTCGACTGGAAAACTCGACAGTCATTGGATCTATCAGGAGATATCCGAGGGTTAAAACCCCAGTGAATAAGGGTGAAAGCCCCGAAATATATCTAGAACGTCTGAATGACAAAGGCCACGTGTCATGAGATTTCCCATTTCGGGAAATCAGGAATCGCGAGATCGGGAGTCCTGATGACAAGAGATCATGACTTTCCATGGTGGAAATCCCGAAATAGATCTGAACCGTCTGAATGACGGAGGCCATGTGTTGTGAGATTTTCCATTTTGGGAAATCGGGAATCGCGAGATCAGGAGTCCTGATGACAAGAGATCGGGACTTTCCATGGTGGAAATCCCGAAATAGATCTGAACCATCCGATGGACGGAGGTTACGTGTCAAGAGATTAACTGCATCGGGAAACTAGGGATCAAGATTTTGGGAGTCCCGTGATCGAGAGTTCGAACTCTCATGATGATAAACCCGATGAACATATGAGATTATTTTTGAGTATCTTAGAGTCTGTGACGGCCGTTAGATGTGAGGAAGAGATGTCGTCCTTAAGTTGGGGCGCGAATGTGGATTAAGGTAAGTAGCGAGAAGATCTAGACAGCCAGAGTCCACCCGCCCAGATCTATGGCTAAGGCTTAATTTTGGGACCCCCTTGTCGTTTTGTCGTTAATGGGGGAGGGGGGATCCGTAATTGGACGCGCAAATCTCAAACGGTCGATATTATTTCACCTTCATATACGGTGCTCAGTTGGATTCCGAAACCCCCTTGTCGTTCCGCCTTTAATGGGGGGGGGGTCCAGAATAGTGTGGCGTGTGAAATAGGGCCCCTCTGCCACCTGTACTCCACTTAAAGGTGCGCGATGCGATTGATGCCGTAGATCTAAGAAAGATATGACCATTGGATTTTTTTTTTAGGAATGGGTGTGGACACATGGAGATGTACCACGTGCCAATGGGTCGAGAAGAGAAGCAAGAGAGGTGGGACCCAATGACGTCGTTAAAAGGGACATGGACCCTCATGAACGTACCACGTACCACCATAGTTGTGGGTGACCACTGTGTTATGTGGGCTCGGAGGGTAAAGTAAGTCAAAATTTTAGAAGTCGGGGGTTGGAAAGGAAAGCAAGTCTGGAAGCCTCGTGGACCGAAGCCCCGAAAACCCGAAGTTCCAAACTCTGGAAGTGACGAAAATGAATGTTTCAAAAACATGAAAATTGCAGAACCGAACGAGAGCTCAGAAAACTTAATTAAATCAAAATGTCTTTCGTTCTTGTTCATATTGGCTTATAAATGTTATGGATTTTTTCGAAGGAGTAATGGCCTGAGAAACTTCGAATTTAATTGTAGAGTGTGTGTGCAGAGTTCAATGAAGGTCTAGACTCCAGTTAACTGACGCCGAGTATGGAGTGGGGAAAGGTGATGATTGCCTCCGAAACAAGAGACGAACGGGAAGGAAAGGATGTCAATATGGGAGTGGAAGTATTGAACTCCAATGGGCATGGAAAAGAGAAGGATAAGGAAGGACACATAATGAAAATCATTGAAGGATTGCAAAGAGAGGCCAAGGCTTTCCGAGCTGATAGTCGAAAGCTCATGAAATTTAGGGATCGACAGGGTGAATTAAACTTAAAATTTTTG
The DNA here is from genome assembly GCA_010110895.2 of Picea sitchensis. NCBI lineage: Eukaryota > Viridiplantae > Streptophyta > Pinopsida > Pinales > Pinaceae > Picea > Picea sitchensis. Next base: position 15,092 of record SNQJ01S0090325.1, on the reverse strand, counting down.
AAGAGCCTGGAAAGAATAGAGAAGAAACTTGAGAAGGGAAGATACTCAAGTACGACGGAGAGTCACAAAACCCATGGAAGAAGAAGTAGGTCGAGGAGTGGTAGCCGACATATTAGTCTCTCCCAAAGACATTCTGACAGGAAGACACACAGTAGTTGAAGCCCATCCCCTACAAGAAACCATCGAAAATATGGAAAGGAGGAATTGAAAGGGGAGAGGAACAATATTAAGCCTCCAACATTTGATGGAGAACATAAGAAGGAAGAAGATGCCAAGACCTGGTTTCTTGGCATGAAGAAATACTTCCAACTGCAGAATTATTNTGCCCATGCAGAAGGAAGAATTGCAATGTACCAACTGAAAGGAAAAGAATCCATGTGGTGGGATCAGTTTGTGCAGGTGCAGCACATCAGAGAGAAGGAGGTCACTTGGAAGGAATTTAAGAGGTATTTCGAGAAGAAATTCCTGACTAAAAGATACTATGACAAAAATATGAAGGAGTTCCTCGAACTCAAGCTAGGTAGCATGACTATTGATGAGTATGAACGAAGTTTCCTACAACTACTGAAGTATGTTCTATTCATCAAAGATGAGGCTGTCAAGATTCAGAGATATCTGAGTGGACTGCCACCTTCCATGAGTGACAAGATTCAATATGATGATCCTAAGACCATGGAAGAAACAATAAGAAAGGTGAAATGCTTGTATGAACAACAAGGATAAAGGACCATCCTTCGAAGTGTTTGGAATGATCATAGGAAGTTTAAGAAGGAACAGAGGCAGAAGGGAAACAAGCATTCCTTTTTCACAAATAGTCCTCAGGGACAACCATCATTTAGAGAGTCAAGAATGACTGAAGAGGGAGCACAAATACAAAGACAGACGCCCATTCAGTGTTGGGTCTATCAAGGAACCCACAAGTACAGAGATTGTCCCCATAAAAATGGTAAAGCGAGAACTGTACATACTGTTTAGCAAGCTGAAACAGTTGAGGATATGGGCAGCAGAATGCCGAGGATCTACGCAGCCCTGGACAAAAAGCAAGCAAAATTTCAATCACACATGATTGAAGTGGAAAGTACGATCAACAACCGACCACTTGTTATTTTAATTGATTCAGGGGCTAGCCATAGTTATGTAGATCCTAGAGTGGTGGAAAGTTTGCATCTAACGAGAAGCAAACATGAGAAGTCTTGGTTAATGCAGTTGGCCACAGGGACCAAGAGGAAGGTCACTGAATTGGTTAAGTCTTGTTCAGTGGACATGAAAGGAATGAGCACTAAGGCTGAATTGAACATTCTGCCTTTAGGACCATACGATTTCTTAATTGGGATGGACTGCTTGGACCAACACCATGCTCTTCTGGATTGCCATAACAAGAGGTTTACCTGCCTAAACGAGGAGGGAAATCAGGTAACAGTCCAAGAAATTCCCAGAGCCATGGCTGTTAGGGAAATCTCAGACATGCAGTTGAAGAAATGTTACCAGAAAGGTTGTCAATTATATGCAACTCGGGTGGAAGAAGCATCCCGAGATGAAGTCTCGAATCTGGTGGACCACGAAGTACTCAAATAATTTAAGGACATATTTCAAGAGTTACCTGGACTACCTCCGAAGAGGGACATTGACTTTTTTATAAATTTGATGTTTGGAGTAGCTCCACTTTCGAAGACTCCTTATAGAATGAGTACACCAGAGCTGAAAGAGTTTTAATTGTAGCTCGAAGAGCTATTGAAGAAAGGTTACATTCACCCCAGTATGTCACCGTGGGGAGCCCCAGTCCTATTCGTGAATAAGAAATATGGAACGCTGAGATTGTGCATTGATTTTCAACAGTTGA
>SNQJ01S0090325.1:0-11528 GCA_010110895.2 Picea sitchensis | reverse complement strand
TCGCCTACAATAATGGGTATCATGCATCATTGAAGATGAGCCCATTCGAAGTGCTTTATGGAAGAAAGTGCAACACTCTAGTGAGCTAGGATAATCCAGCTGACAGAGTAGTAGTTGGGCCTGAGCTACTCAAAGAGATGGAAGACCAAATGATAAGAATTAAACATAATCTGAAAGCTGCCCAGGACAGGCAGAAAAGTTACGTTGATAATAACAGAACCCATAGAGAATTCAAAGTGGGTGACCATGTTTTCCTAAAAGTGAAAACTAACAGGAGTTCCTTGAGGCTGGGAAGTTGTGCCAAGTTGGAAGCAAGATTTTGTGGGCCATTTGAGAGCCTAGAAAGGATTGGGTTGGTTGCATACATGCTTGCATTACCTGCATATATGACTGTACATAATGTGTTTCATGTTTCACTGCTTAAGAAATATGTACCTGATGCTAATCATGTTATCAATTGGAATGTGATTCAAGTGGAACCAGAAGGTGTCCTTCAAGTGCATCATGTGCGCATATTGGACAGGAAAAGCAAACAGCTCCGGAATCGAGCTATAGAGCTTGTAAAAGTCCAGTGGACCTGGTACGGCCCTGAGGACGCGACATGGGAGCATGAAGAGGTTATGTGGGTAGAGTACCCGCATCTTTTTGAAAATTTTGAAAGGCTTGCAGAGAGATTGTAAGTTGCACCGAGGATAGTGCAAAAATAAGGGGAGGGGAATTGTAGTGTCCCCAAGGCCGAGCCCCATAGTGAAACATGTTCTGAAAAGAATTGAAATTATGATTTATAGGCTGGTGAGCTGAGTTCTTATAAGCTGGAGGCTTATGTGTTGTTAGGCCAGGGAGCCTAAGTGTTGAAGGCTAGGAGCCTGCTGTTGTATATGTAATCATGCAGAACAATTAATAAAATATAAACACCGCCATGTGCAGACAGACCATGATGAATGAGTGAAGGGGGACTAAGCAGCCATAGGGTGGGCAAGGAATTAGGGGTTGAAGGTGGGAAAAGGGGCTAAGTGTTGAGCCTAGGGGCTAAGCCTAGGGGGCTTAAGCCTAGGAATAATATTTTAATATTATCCCAAAAGACATGTGCATTTTATGTTTTATCCTAAGTTTTTGGCAAGGGGAGAACATTCAAGGGAGACGCGTGTTGGTGGAACGCATGCAGTTTCATGGGTGAAAAGTGTCAACCCTGACGCATGCGAATAAAACAACCAGGGTGAGCTGTGAGAAGGGTTCCTCCTCCATTCCACTCGACTACCTGAGCATGTAGAGAGTGTTGAATAGTACGACCAACCCCAACCTCTGCAAGAATACCGCATGCGTTCTGAGAGTCGTGAACCCGTATTGTCTTGATATTTCATGCACATCCTCTGTCCGAATGATCGAACCTATGCGTGGAGGCTCTATTCTGAAGCCGAGACCCTGAACCATTCTACCATTGTTGAACCAGTGGGAAAGCCTTTGTTTTTCTGAAGAGCCGGTCTCACCCTCCGTTCTTAGTCGTGGAGTCTATGTCGACCCCTGCGGGAGTTACTCAGCACCAACTTCAGGCTCTAAGACTTCCTGATCTAGCCTGTTGCCAAGACCCAGAGAGGGAGGTTAGCACCGATGGACTGTGCTTGTGAAGGTGTATACTCCCAGGCAGAACATGCATGTGGGGAATGAGAGTCTGATAGTAGTGGGCGTAAGATGGCATCCTAGGAAGAATCCTTCCGGATTTCATGTGTTGTTTTCCCTGTAACCTCAGCCTATCCTACGAGTCCTTGCCTAGGGGTGGAGCTTAGTCCCGGCTGGGGGGTGACCCATTGTTGAGTTGATGAGCAATGTGGTCTAAGGCTGGGAGGTTCGTGGAAGGCCTGCACTTGGTTGGTGGAATCTACCACTGTTAGAAGATAAGTATATGATTATTATTTAATCATGTTTTTCATGACTGTGCTGCTTATGTATCATGATTTCCGCTGTGTATATGAATTAATATGATACGTTATTGATTGTTAATTATAGCAGTAAATAATATGTTTCACTCTGAACTTAAATGTGTTTATTTGTTTAAATGCATGTGAATTGTATAACATCGGTATGAGTTAAGTACAAAGTGGTTAGTAGAAAAAAAAGGGGCGCTACAACCCATACCCCAGGTATGCTCTTTGATGCAGGACCATCGCTCACTCATCAAGCGAGCCAGCGTGGAGCAGAAGACAGCTGGACAACGCCAGCACAAATTTTGAAAACACCTTGATATTTGTTGCGCCAAACATTAATGTGTGGATTTAATGAAGCGCACCTTATATATTGTAATGGACCTTGAGCCTTTAAGCTCTCGTCCTTAGGTAGATTGATGACATTTATTTTAGTTAATGCTAGTAGGTAGATTTTAATTCTAGATTTGACAGCTAAAGTACGAGAGGGAAACGAGATATAGACACCCTCCTTTCTACATTGTAACATGATGGAATCAGGAGAAATAAGAGAAGAGAAAGCAGAGAATTGTGTAAAGAACACCCATGTACATATATTGAATTAATAGAAGAAAGCTTTGATTCAATTCTGTGGTTATGTGTTACTTCTCTGTGTATTGATGCTTTTCTCATGAATATTTGTTTTCTGTCATACATTTGCTTTTATATTCTATGTATGTGATTTCATGGTTGAATTGAAGTCAGAGAGGGAGAGTGAATGAGTTTCAATTGTTTCTCTAAGTGAGCCAGAGGATTCCTGCAAGGAGTATAGTCGAATTGTCCGCAAGGAGTGTGTTGACAGAAGGGTTCACTTAGAGATAGCTTTTGTTCTCATCTCTTCGAAGGTGAAAGCTAATCACAGTGTCATACAAGGAGTGTGCAAGCCAAGTTAAGTCTCAGAGTTGTGATTCTGAGCAAAGTATCGAAGGACTGTTGCTGCAGGAGTGCGCAGAGTCGAGTGCCTTCAACACTTAGGCATTGTTGAAGATTTTCCGCAAGGAGTGCGTGCAAGAAGTTCTCAAAAGGACTTAAGAAGTCGATAACAAGCTCAGGAGGAGTAGACCTTCGAATTCATTGAAGGATAAGTGTAGGGAAGTTGTCGTTGGATGTTCGAAGGAAGCGTCACAGGTTGGCGAGCCAGACAACGAGTCTCATGGAGAGACACTTCTTCCTTTTCATGGACTTTCACAAGGAAGAACGGACGGACGATATCATCCGAGGAGATTTCACGAAGTACTGAGGATCGTTAGATCTCGGGAAGGTGCAAGGAAGTTACACGGGAGACGTCTGAAGGATTCAGAGTTCAGGTGGGGTCGTTGTATTATTCGCGGAGATCGCCTATCGGGATCTCGTGAGAAAAGTGTCGAAGAGTTGACAACGAAAGTCACGAGGCCGCGAGGTGCGATATATCGATGGTGACATAAGCCGTGTGGGACCGCAGGAGCAAGTGGAGTACAGGTGGAAGATGTTATCAGGGTCTTGCAGCGAGGAGCACCGAGATATTGGTGTCCAGACTCACGAGCACGCGAGGTCCGATACCCCAATAGAAGCAGCGGGGAGTTGAAGTGACAATTCACACATGTATCAGAGTCTCGTCACATCGAGGCTCCGAAGATGGAGAAAACGATGGTTGAGGTCGCGAGTAGCGAAGGCGCGAGGTGGCGAGTCATGAAAGCGCGATAGGTTCGTATCGACATATCGGCCATCGGGAGTTGGAAGCCCGAGGACTTGGCATCGCGAGTGGAGAAGTTGCGATAAAGCCGAAGTCGCGATAAGGGTAGAAGTCCCGACAAGGGGAAAATCGGCGATTCGATTGACGCATCGAGTCTCAGGGATTTGAGAGCCCATAGATCAACCAAGAACTTGCGAAGATGCGAGTTCCGATCCTCCGAAAGGAAGAAGTGAGGGTCGCATGAAGTAGAACCTGTGGGGTGCAGAATTCCCGATTAGGAATTAGAAGAACCGTTGAGTTCTTCAGGACGAGGGGAGAAGAAGATCTTGTGTGGGTGCGTGGACCTTCCGACCTGCGGGTGGTGAAGGGGCCACGTAGCGATTAAGTGGTATCAGAGCGGGAATATCTTTTCTTTCTGTAGCGAGGAAGGAGAAGGAGTAAATACACCATGCCGCCCAGAAGAGAAATACAATCACCTGACCCAGAGGATAGGGAGGTGCGAAGAAGAGGTAGGCCGGTAGGAAATCCAGAAATGGAAAGGCAGATGAGATATCTCCGAGCAAGGCTTGAAGAGATGGAGACAACTCAAAGATGCGGAGTTGGTGCAGGGGATCTTAGTGATTCCGAAGTTGAAGAGGAAGCTGGACATGAAGAAGAGGTCACAACAGAAGCTGCATCAACCGAGCGGTTGATCAAAGCCATTTCCAGAATGGGTGAAAAAGCCAAAATGGACATTCCAGTCTATGAAGGAAATCTGGATGCAGAAGAGCTGCTAGATTGGATTAGGGCTCTTGAAACCTACTTCGACTATGAGGATATCGAAGAGGATAATAAGGTCAAGCATGTTGTCACGTGGATGAAAGGACATGCAGCATTATGGTGGGATGAGCTTCTAGCAGACAGACGCTGCAAAGGCAAGCAGAAGATCAAAATTTGGGATCGAATGATTGCAAAGATGAAGGCAAAGTTCATCCCAAGGGATTACCAAATTACTCTGTTCAAAAGGATGCAAAACCTGAGACAGAAACTGATGACAGTGAAAGAATACACTGAGGAATTCTATCGACTGAACATCAGAGCAGGTCATTGGGAGAGCGATGATGAGAAGGTTGCCAGATACCTTAATGGTTTGAGATACGACATTCAGGATGAGTTAAGCATGGTTACCATTAGGACGGTGGAGGATGCTTACCATATGGCTCTGAAAGCCAACGAGAAGCTGAGCCATAAGCAAGGTCAGCGAGGGCGAGGTAGAATTCAGCCCAGAGGCAAGGCAGTTGCCCAGGACAAATACGAAAAAACCAAGGAGGAATGGAAGAAACCTCAGGGTAAAGTTGAAATAGGTGGGACCTCACAGCAAGGGCCACATGTAGAACAAAGAGGGAAGCAAAATGATCAGTGAGGATATTATGTTCATGTAAATACTCTTCCTCATACTAGAGTTCGGGGTAGAGGAAGAGGTGGAGTAATCACATGCTTCACATGTGGAAAGAATGGGCATAAGTCATTTGAGTGTCCAGAGAAAAAGAAGGATAGTGGAGAAGCTCACATCGCTGAAGCGCAGAGGCGTGATGTTGAGAATGAAGACACAAACAGTGGAAGGTCGCTAATGATGCGAAAAGTTCTCTTAACACCTGGGAAGGAGGTGGAGGACTCAGCTCAAAGGACCAGACTTTTCAGAACCACATGCAAGACTAAGGACAGAAAGTGCAAGGTTATTGTTGACAGTGGTAGCACTGATAATCTCGTTTCGACGGAGATGGTGGAAAAGCTAGAGCTGGAGATAACTGATCACCCGAGTCCATACAAAGTTTCATGGCTACAGAAGGGACATCAGGTGAGTGTTACTAAACAGTGTTTAGTTGAATTCAAGATGGGAGGTTATAATGATAAGGTCTTATGTGATGTCATTCCCATGAATGTATCTCATTTATTGTTGGGTAGACCATGGAAATATGACAGAGATGTGGTTCATGATGGGAGGATGAACACATATACTTTGGAGAAGGATGGGAGGACACACAGGTTTCTTCCGATAAAGGATAAGGAGGTGAATCCGGAGGTAAGCAACACAATACTTCTCATGAGTGGGAAGGAATTTCTTACAGAGATGGAGAAGAAAGAAGATCCACAATTCTTTGTGGTCAGGAAACAGAGGATTGTCCTGACTAACACAAGAGTGGATGATTTACCAGATGAGATTCAGGAATTGGTGGGAGAGTTCGGTGATATCATCGTGGACGAATTACCTCATTCGTTGCCCCCGATGAGAAGTGTGAGTCACCACATAGACCTCATACCAGGAGCCATTTTTCCAAACAAAGATGCATACAGGTTGACGCCGCAAGAAAATGAGGAAGTCAAAAGGCAGGTCCAGGAGTTATTGGACAAAGGATTGGTCAGGGAAAGCTTGAGTCCATGTGTTGTTCCAATAGTACTCAGTCCGAAGAAATACGGAGGCTGGAGTATGTGTACCGACTCAAGGGCGATCAATAAGATAACCATCAGGTACAGGTTTCCACTTCCGAGAATAGATGATCTGATGGATTGCCTGAGTGGGGCAATTTGTTTTTCAAAAATTGACCTGAAAAGTGGATATTACCAGATTCGCATGAGAGAGGGCGATGAATGGAAGACAACCTTCCAAACAAACGAAGGATTGTATGAGTGGCTAGTCATGTTGTTTGGCTTAACAAATTCACCAAGTACCTTTATGAGGTTGATGAATGAAGTCCTGAGGGAATTCATCAGGAAATTTGTCATCGTATATCTGGATGATATACTGATTTTCAGAAAAACAAAGGCCGAGCATTTGAAGCATTTGTCCATTGTGATGAAAAAGCTACAGCAGGAGAAGTTGTTAATCAACATGAAGAAATATCCATTCATGAAGACAGAGCTCATCTATTTGGGTTTTGTTATTTCGGCGAATTAATTGAAGATGGATCTGGATAAGGTGGAGGTTATCAAGAATTGGCCATCACCGAGAAATATTTTCGAGGTGAGAAGTTTTCATGGTTTAGCTAGTTTCTACAGAAAATTCATCAGGAATTTCAGTGGAATTAGCACAATGATGATGGACACAGTGAAGAAGCGACATAAGTCTTTTCATTGGACCGCAGAGGCCGAGAAAAGATTCAACCTGTTGAAGCGAAAGATCACAGAGCAACCAATGTTGGTGTTGCCCAATTTCATGAAGACGTTTCAGGTGAAATGTGATGCCAACGGGTTTTCCATAGGATTGGTCTTGAGTCAAGAAGACAGGCCAGTCGCATATTTCAACGAGAAGCTGGATGAAGCAAAGCTGAAGTACTCCACGTATGATAAAGAATTTTATGCTATCATATAGGCGCTGAAGAAGTGGAGGCATTATTTGATTCCAAAAGAATTTGTATTGTACAGTGACAACCATGCATTACAGTTTGTGAGTCAACAAGAAAAGTTGAATCAGAAACATGCAAAATGGGTAGAGTACATGAAAAATTTTACATTTGTGATTAAGCACATTTCAGGTACTTCTAACAAAGTGGTTGATGCTTTGAGAAGGAAATGTTTATTGCTGTAGGAATTCCGAATCAAAACATTGGGTTTTGAAAACCTGAGGGACATGTATGCAGGAGATGCAGATTTCAGAGAAGCGTATGAAGCAGCTGAGAATCCAGTTCTCATAGAAAGAAGCCCATGGATAGATTACATGATCCAGGATGGATTGTTATTTAGAGGAAATCAACTGTGTATTCTGAATTGCTCCATGAGGGAGAATCTGTTGAAAGATAAACACAGTGGTGGATTGGCAGGACATTTTGGCCATGACAAAACATTCACAAAGTTGAGCGAATCATATTTTTGGCTAGGGATGCGCTCAGATGTCAAGAGATTTGTTGAAAAATGTAGAATTTGACAACATTCGAAAGGGAGAAAGCAGAATGCGGGTTTTTATCAGCCATTTCCCATACCCGAAAGACCATGGGAGGTGATAAGCATGGATTTTGTATTGGGATTGTCGAGGACACAGAGAGGTGTCGATTCCATATTTGTAGTGGTGGATAGGTTTTCTAAGATGGCACATTTTATTCCATGCCAGAAGACTAGTGATGTGACGCACATCGCGAATCTATTTTTCAAGGAGGTCATTCGACTCCATGGATTACCGAAAAGCATAATTTCGGACAGGGACATGAAGTTCATTGGACATTTTTGGAGGACGCTATGGAAGAAGCTAGGAACTAACTTAGCGTTTAGTTATTCTTATCATCCGCAGACAGACGGACAAACGGAATTCGTCAACAGGAGTCTGGGAGACTTGCTGAGGAGCTTGGTGACAGAGCACCATAGCAACTGGGATAGCATATTGCCGCAGGCAGAATTCGCGTATAACGATTTAGTGAATCGGAGTACAGGAAAGAGTCCATTTCAGATTGTGTATGGGACACANCAACCGAGAGGATTTTCTGAACTCAGGGAGTCATAACAAACTGTTACTAGCAGCGTTAGTGCAGAGGATTTCGTTGAAGCAATGAAGGAACTTCACAGCAAGGTGAAGCAATGACTGATTGATTCAAATCAGGAGTACAAACGCAGAGCGGATCAGCATCGGAGACAACTTCAATTTGGAGTTGATGATCTAGTTCTGGCGCACTTGAGGAAGGAAAGGTTCCCAAGGGGAACATACAATAAGCTGAAAATGAAGAAAATTGGGCCTTGCAGAGTCCTAAAGAAATTTGGGGAAAATGCTTATGAAATTGAATTGTTGGATGGAATTGGGATATCTCCGACATTCAATGATTCAGAATTATATCCATATAAGGTTGAGGAAGAAGGAGCTGGAAGTGATGAACAACCAGAAGTCCAGTGGCAGAAGCAAATGCCGATTGAAGAAAATCCACAGATGGAATGCATACTGGACAAGCGAGTGGGTAAGAAGACCAGAAGAAAAGAGTACTTTGAGTATCTGGTTAAATGGAAAAATCACCCAGTGGAGGATGCAAGCTGGGAGACTGAAGCAGTGATACAGAAGAATGGGCATACTATGCAGGAGCTCATGGATAGGGGCCCATGAAATTTTTTAAGCCGAGGAGTATGTTGCAGGAGCGTCGCTCACTCATCAAGCGAGCCAGCGTGGAGCGGAAGACAGCTGGACAGCGCCAACACAAATTTTGAAAACACCTTGATATTTTTTGTGCCAAACATTAATGTGTGGATTTAATGAAGCACACCTTGTATATTGTAATGGATCTTGAGCCTTTCAGCTCTCGTCCTTAGGTAGATAGACGACATTTATTTTAGTTAATGCTAGTAGGTAGATTTTAATTCTAGATTTGATAGCTAGAGTTCGAGAGGGAAACGGGATATAGACACCCTCCTTTGTACATTGTAACATTATGGAATCAGGAGCAATAAGAGAAGAGAAAGCAGAGATTTGTGTAAAGAACACCCATGTACATATATTGAATTAATAGAAGAAAGCTTTGATTCAATTCCATGGTTATGTGTTACTTCTCTGTGTATTGATGCTTTTCTCATGAATATTTGTTTTTTGTCATACATTTGCTTTTATATGTTGTGTATGCGATTTCATGGTTGAATTGAAGTCAGAGAGGGAGAGAGAATGAGTTTCAATTGTTTCTCTAAGTGAGCCAGAGGATTCCTGCAAGGAGTGTAGTCGAATTGTCCGCAAGGAGTGCGTTGACAGAAGAGTTCACTTAGAGATAGCTTTTGTTCTCATCTCTTCGAAGGTGCAAGCTAAGAACAGTTCCATGCAAGGAGCGCATAGGCCAAGTTAAGTCTCAGAGTTGCGATTCTGAGCAAAGTATCGAAGGACTGTTGTTGCAGGAGTGCGCAGAGTCGAGTGCCTTCAACACTTAGGCATTGTTGAAGATGTGTTGCAAGGAGTGCGTTCAAGAAGTTATCAAAAGGACTTAAGAAGTCGAGAACAAGCTCAGGAGGAGTAGACCTTCAAATTCATCGAAGGATAAGTGTAGGGAAGTTGTCTTTGGGCGTTCGAAGGAAGCGTCACAGGTTGGCGAGCCAGACAACGAGTCTCGTGGAGAGACACTTCTTCCTTTTCGTGGACTTTCACAAGGAAGAACGGACAGACGAAATCATCCGAGGAGATTTCGTGAAGTACTGAGGATCGTTAGATCTCGGGAANTGGGAGACGTCTGAAGGATTCGGAGTTCAGGTGGGGTTGTTGTATTATTCGCGGAGATCGCCTATCGGGATCTCGTGAGAAAAGTGTCGAAGAGTTGACAACGGAAGTCACGAAGCCGCGAGGTGTGATATCCCGATGGTGACATAAGCCGTGTGGGACCGCAGGAGTGAGTGGAGTACAGGTGGTGGAAGTTATCGGGGTATCCCAGCAAGGAGCACCGAGATATTGGTGTCTAGACTCACGAGCACGCGAGGTCTGATACCCCAATAGAAGCGACTGGGAGTTGAAGTGACAATTCACACGTGTATCGGAGTCTCGTCACATCGGGGCTCGGAAGACGGAGAAAACGGTGGTTGAGGTCGCGAGTAGCGAAGGCGCGAGGTGGCAAGTCACGAAAGTGCGACAGGTTTTAAGAGTGATGCGGGTGGTGAAGGGGCCGCGTAGCGATCACTCTTAAAACTGGAGCTCTCCAAATATTTAGATAAGTTAAGTTGGGACTATATGTGTGCGATGCTTCTGGGTGAAATCATGAAGATGGGTTACACTTTTGTTTGTTTTATGAGATAAAAAATTGTATTTTCACAAGTTATTCAACTTCCGACATACAAAAGTATTTTTTTATTTAGAATTTCACTTTACAGTAAAAACAAAACTTGTGAAGAATTGTGTTAGCTTTCCAATGACTATTTTTGAATTTTTTTTTATCGCGATTTGATATGTCAATTTGACAATTGTTTAATAGTATGTTCCCTAAACATGAAATGAATTATAATGAGTTACTTATTTCTACAACAATGTATCTGTTATTAAACTTTTGTTTCTAAGAAACAAAATATACTGCAACAATCTGCAGAGACTCTATTTTATTATGACTATTATTTTGAATTTAACGGATGAATATTATAATTTCAAGAATTTTTTGAAGTTGACTAAGATGAAAACGTTGCAGATTTTAAACACATATTTGTCTACACATTGTATCTATCATAATTTTTACTTAAAACTAAAATCTAAATATACCCTTTTGAAAATAACAGTTTAAGGATTATGAATATTTTTTTTTCCGAATTTTTCACTGTATATTTTTAGAGATACCGATATTTCATTTCACTGAATCATAATGTCTGCTGGAAATATTTTGTAGTGACTTTTCTTAAAAATTAAATAAAATTAGATAAAAATAAAGAAAATGAAAACAAATTATAAGAATTGAAAGTAGATTCAATTTTGGAAATGCTGGTGTCACTTTTGAAACCAAATTCTCAATGTTTGCAGGAGTCTGCAACCTCTGAAGTTTAGTTATACTTGGGGCAATTATCTGGTTTTAGTTTTCAGTTCCAATTTCCTTTTTTCGGCCGAAAGACTAAAATCTAACGGAATCCGTCAAAAGTGAACGGTTTCCAAGTCTTTCGGCCGAAAAACTAATTCTTTTGGCCGAAAAAAACTTCTTTCGACCGAAAGACTATCGAACGAATTCCGTCTGTCGGAAAAAATGAAACGACACGTCGTATGGTTTTTTTTCGCGCCAAATTGTATAAATAGGATTTCGGTCGAACATATTTAACACAATCCATCAAATGAACAAAGAGATATAAGCTCGAGGATAGGGATTTCAAAGCATTTCTATTACTGATTGCAACTGTATTCTTTTCTTTCTTTATTTCTTCCCTCTGTTCCATAGGCTTAATCGGAGGATCGATATCAATAGATGGTGGTTTTTTAGAACACTTAAACAAAGTTTCGAATC
>SNQJ01S0090324.1:39186-56031 GCA_010110895.2 Picea sitchensis | reverse complement strand
CCTTAGTACAGACTCAGGAACAACAAATGGCATTGTACTTATGCACTAATGTTTCATTAAACTTAAAAAAAATTACAAAATGTTCAAAAGAAATCTTCTCTATGTTTCTTCCAACCCCCTTAGTCAATCAAAATTACAAATATATATAGAAAATACTCTTCCCCAAGATGAGGAGGTTGAGCTCAACTCCTTCCCAAAGTTGGATTTGGTTACAAAATTATAGCAACACGTTTAGAACAATCTAGATCATCCTGTTACCAGATCCAAAGGTGGCAGAGAAAAGGTCGAGCTCAACTCCTTCCCAAAGTTGGACTTGGTTTCAAACTTTGTGAATCTAATCACAACTTATATGTACTTCATACCAATGGAAACACTTTGATTGTTGTTGTATATTTCGATGACCTTGCCATCATTGGCAATAACACTAACCTCATTCTTAGATTGAAGAAGTCAACAAGTTGACTCCTTTGACATGATAGATCTTGGTACTTTGCATTATTTTTTGGGTCTTCAAGTATTACCATTGTATGATGTTTTTTTTATATATCAATATAAATATGTAATGGATATTTTGACACATTTTAACATGGAAGATTGTAAAGCATGTGTCACTCCTTTTCAATCTTGAGTAAAGGTAAAATAAACTTTTCAAAATCCCACAATCAATGTTTTTCTCTATCGACAATTGATCGACAGTCTCATTTATCTTACTCACAGTCTACCAAATATTTCCTTTGATGTTAGTGTGGTTTCTATTTTTATTCAAGACCCCAAAGAAAGCCATCAAAAATAAATTAAACAAATTTTCCACTATCTCAAGGGTACCACTCATTTTGGTATCAAATATTGTCAAAGTTCAAATTCATTGGTCGGCTTCACTGACTCTGACTAGGATAGCAACAACGTTGATTGGAATTCCACCTATGGCTATGTGTTTCACTTCAACACTAGATCATTGGTTTCATTGTGCAAGAAACATAAGGTAGTCTCCTTGTTGACTATAGAAGATGAATATTGTGGTTCCATTTATGCAGGTATAGAGGCAATCTAGATTCACCAACTTCTAGGTGAACTTGGATTTCCTATTCTAACCTCCACTAAATTCCATTGTGACAATCATAGTGACATTCAAGTTGTTGACAACCTTGTTTCCCATAGTAAGATTAAACATGTTGAGATCCATGCTCACTATTTGAAATAGTTGATTCATGAGAACATTGTCTCTCTCGTCTATTGCATAACAGATGATGAGGTAGTTGATATCTTTACTAAGCCATTATCTGAGGATAGATTTATCAAGCTCTGTATGATGCTTGGGCTTCAAGAAGTCGCAATGGTGTCCTACTATTGTAATTTCACCTTATGAATCTCTTGAGTCGTGTGCTAATGGGGGGTGTTGGAACATCAAGTTCTAACGGTTCATCACACTTCTCCTAGAATCAATTGGTCATGTAGTCGACCTACATCTAGAAACAATCGATCGAATGATTGACCAGATCTCTACATTAGTCAGTCAAGTAGTCAACGCACTTGTTGATTAGACATTCAACCAGCAATAAAAGACAATCGGTCAGTGGATCGACCAGCTAAGCAATCGACTATGAGTTGGATGCATGGACAATCGGATCGAGCATCCTTTCTGAGTCAACTAGATAGCGCAAATTTGACAGAGTCAACTCTAACCATCAACAATTATATGTGGACAAGATCCTCCCAATTTCAAGGAAGTTGGTTAGATCTTGAAGCTATAAATAGCAGACCCGATGGGTCATTATCATCATGGAAATATCGTTCTTGTTTACAAGATGTCCAATATGCATTGTGATGTTCTGATCATAATGTGTTGTGCTTAAGTGTTGTAATGGTGTATTTAGACACCACTTTTTTTCTTTGAAAAATTATTTCTCTTTGATTATCTATAGTTTTGTTTGTCTTTTTTGTATCATGTTACACCCAATCCCCAACATACCATTCCATGGGCTTCTTTCTTGAATCTTTCCCTTGCAGGAATGGTATTTTGTATTTCTTTGACCTTCATTATTTGGGGGAATCGGTTGATTAATGAACATTGGCAATACCTTATACAGATTTGTGTTTTTCCCTTCTTAATCTTCACTTATTCTCAGAATAAGTATCTTAGGTGACTTTACAACCAAGCTACAACTCTTGGTTCAACAATCAAATTCACATTGGAACAAGAGACATGTGGTTCTATAGCTTCCCAAGACTAATGTCAATCGACAAGAGTATGTACATTTTTTCATATTCTAAAGAAGCAACATTTTATATTATTGTAAGTAGTTACTTTCTATTCATAGTTTTGTGATGTTAAATTGTGATTGTATATATGAATTAATAATTCGCTCTTTTAAAAAGAACACTACTATTCAAACAATGTTCTTTCTTTTTTTTAAATTTAAAAAAAAACAAAAAACGTTATATGTCTAAAGCTTTGTAGACAAATGAGATAAAACTAAAAGACAATTATGTGAAAAGTCCCCTAAATATCCTTAGTGAAATTATGTCCTTATTGAATGGCCATTACAAAATTTTCCGTGAATTCTGAGATCAAATTGTGTACTACAATGGAAAAAAATATTGTTTAAAGTAAATCATTATGTCATCAATTAATCTACCTATACTTTGTGTATGTCAATTAAACTTTTGTTACGATGTAATGATTAAGTTTTCCAAATTTTCCTTGAATTTCATGTTTAAAAACTATATATATATATTTGTCCAACTCTTTAACAATTTCAATTTTAAATGAAGTGTATTTTAAAAAAATAAAAAATATATATTTGTTAAAAAAAAAAAATGCATATTCCTCTTTAAGATGAATGCCTGCAACTTTTTTCCTTATTCAAGCGTGTAAATTTCCATATGTTAATTTTTGCCTTAAAACAAACTCACTATTTATTGTGTCTTTATTGTTCTACATATTTCACTATAGACATGGGAAGGCATATCTCTTTAGTAATGTATGGAGGTTCTCTTCTTTGGGGTAAGCTTATTTTATTTTTTACAATTAATTATCAATCCATTTTTTTAGTTAATGAATTGGTTGATATAAAGTTACTTTCTATTTTTTTTTTTTTATCATTAATTATTAATCTTTTATATTAATTAATGAATTGATTGATGGAAAAATACTTCATTTATGTGAGAATAATAATAATAATAATAATTTATTTTTAAAAATATAACTAGACACCAAATTAATGTATGAGATTCATCTAATTATAATTATAAATAATATTTTTAAATTGATATATAATAACCATCTAATTATAATAATGAATAATATTTTTAATAGTTATATTCAACTTTATAGTGATATATAATAAAATCATTTAATAATTACATGGAATGCTTATTCTAGCCTTCATTGATTGTATTAGAATACATTATCTTCCCAGTTAAATGGATTTTAAACTTGACCAGACTTGGAAATTTTGACAAAAATAAATGTCTCCATTTTTCCAAGGTAGATTGCCACCTTGCCATTCTTGTCTTAAATAAAATAAAATTCCATTGTTCAAAATGTCTATAGATTAAAAATTGATTGAAAAATTTGATTGGAAATCAGCATGGATCGTTGTCTCCTTTAACAATGTCATCGAATCCCTTTTGACCATATTTTTATCTGTCCTTCATCATTCGCCATCAACTGCCATCCATTTCGATTTTGTAAATGGTGGGGACGGGCTGACATCAGCATTAGTGAAAACGCATATATCGATTTGTTCGCCGTTATTTGCAATCGAGTGAAATCGCCTAAAGCTAAAGTGGCAATCGATCACCATCACAGATTTTCAGTTTTCTCGATTTTAGTGAGGGTGGTCAAAAGGGTTCATTTTAGTTAAAGCAATATGGGGTCCACCATGGAATTTTTTTTACCTTGGGCGTGTTTTTGGTGGGGGCATTTGATTGTTGTAAATTTTTTACCACTCCTAAATTGTTATCTTATTATTGAGTTGAGTGGGGCATTCCTGAGATGCTTATCTTTTCTTTTCATAGATGTTGAGGTTGCATTCAAGTAGATTCTAGGGTTATTTACAACATCTTTTCAAAGATATATAGGTTGCATTCAAGTAGATTCAAGGGTTATTTTACAACATCTTTTCAAAGATATTGAGGTTGCATTCAAGTATATTCAAGGGTCATTTTACATTTTACTATAGTTTTATTTAAGCATTTTTGCAGAGGTTTGTTTGTGCATCTTTAAAAGTCATTCAACATCTGTTTTATTTAAGTGTTTCTTGAAGGCTTGTTCATGCACCTAAAATCATTCAACCTTTGTTGTATTCAAGCATATTAGAGGATTATTCTACCAAGTTATTCTATCGATCTATTCAAATATTATTCTACCAAGTTATTCATCGGTCTTTTTAAGCATTCAAGTGGATCCAAGGGTTATTTAAGCAAGTCTATTATTTATAGTTTTGAATTCAAGCTCTATTGCACTCAAGCAAATCCAAGGGTTATTCTATCACAAGTCTTTTCAAGCATTCAAGTAGATCTAAGGGTCATTCTACTACAAACTAATCAATCATCTTTTAGGACATTTGTTGCATCCCCTAAAGTCATAGAAGTCATTCTACAATAAGTCTATTCATGCATTTTTGCAAAGGCCAGTTTGTATACCTTCATATTTCAAGGGTTATTCTACTGTGGATCCAAGGGTTTCTATTCACCAAAAATCCATCACAGACTGACCATCAACTTTATCTAGGCATTACATTCTCTAAGACAAGTTCATTAATCCACTACCAAGCAAATCCACCATTGACAAGAAAGAGCTAGGGCATATTCAAGCATAGACATTCAGAAACTTTCAAGCCATGCTAGATATACTCCAAGGAGATACAAAAATAAATCATTTTCATGGGGCATTTTCACTAAGACATTTTCATGCAGCATTTTCACAGAGGCATTTTCATTGAGGCATACATTTACAACACTAATCTAGATCTAATCGGGTGCACAAGTTCCTTCTCCCACTCTTGTTTATAATTTATCTCATTTCTATTCCCTTATTCCAATATGAACAATTCATCACATTAATGAAAACCTATCAAGAGGAGACCTAGCAAAGTAACCCTAAATAGCCACTTGCAAATATATAGAATCATTAGATAAATGTAGAGAAGAGAGAGAAGAAAAACTTTGAATACAGTTAGAGGTAATGCTTGATAAATAAGTTTAGATCATTTGAAAACAAGATTTAGGAATAGATAGAAAATAAAATATTGGGTTCGTGGCTTTCCATTGAGAAAATGGCCTATGTTGAGTCTGTAGATTTTAACCTTGTACAATTAATTGCTGCAAAAAGATTCTTAATAAAAACAGAAAAGTTAAAATGGCACACACACACACACACACATGTTACACATAGATTTATATCTTGAAAACCCAAACCAAGAAAACCAACAACCTGTTTAGAGTCGCACCTCTAATATAACATCAAAAACCCCTAATCCATTGACCCAGATTAATCAACAACCCTAATTCCTTAACTGGAATTAGAAAACCAACAACCAAAACCTTGTGTTGAAAAATTGCCAAGAATGGATGCAAATAACACCGAAAAAAAGATTTTGGGTTTACCAAAGACATGAATCAAACCCTTAGCCTTAAAGGTGTCACTTTGAACCCAATAATTGCTTTGATACCAAATGTAAATTTTAACCTTGTACAATTGGTTACTGCAACTAGCTTCTTAATAAAAATAGAAAATATACATTGGCACACACACAGACACATTACACATAAATTTTTATCTAGAAAACCCAAACCAAGAAAACCAACAACTTGTTTAGTGTTAAGCACCTGGTTATGTTATATTGAACAGAAACAAGAATATCACAGGAACTACCAACAAAACAACAGAATATAGAGAATCAACACATCAAAATGATACCTTTAATGAAACAGAAGCAATGTTCACTTTCCTCATCAAGGGGGTGACCTTCAGTAGAGCATAGCTCTATTACAATAATTCTCAAGACAAATATTTCTCATGCCCTCGGCCTTTATTACATGGAAAATATATTATTCTATGTACACGAGGGGTTAGGGAAGTTAGGTCCCTAACATGCCCTCCCCCTTAAAAAACAACCTTGTCTGCAAGGCTTGAGATGAGGAAATTGATGCAGGATGGTAATTGGTTCTCAAGTGGCATCTTTTGGTTGTGTGTCCTTACACTGAACTAAAACTTCCTTGATAGTGCATTGGCATAGACAATGTTCGCGTTGGTATAAGTCTACTTGTGGTTGCAACCAAATGGAACCTTCTTCATCCAACTCAAGTAGACTGGTATGAGTCTAGCACCTAGTTCCGAGCACTTTCTTTAAACATAAAACATGAAAAACAAGATAGAGCCTAGAGTGACTAGGAAACTCTAACTGGTAGGCCACTAACCCCACTCTCTTGAGAATATGATAAGGACCATAAAACTTGGGGGTGAGTTTCTGATAGTGTTGGGATTCAAGTGAAATCTTCTTATAAGGTTGTAGGTGAAGAAACACTGGGCCCCCTTCAACAAATTCACGTTCAGAACGACCCATGATATGGTTCTTGTTTCATGCGATTATGAGCCATGACTAAATTTTCTTCAAGAGTACAAAGAATGGCCATGCAAAATGTAAGATTTTGATCCAAGTGTTGAATCTTGGAGACACCAGACATGTATGATAGAATTGACGGTGGATTTTGTCCATAAACTGCTTCAGAGGGAGTCATGCGAGTGGCAGTATGGTAAGAGGTGTTGTACCACTATTTAGTGAGGGTTAATGACTGAACCCACTGATTTTGTCTATTAGATGCAAAAAATCTCAAATAGGTTTCCAAATACTTGTTGATCACTTCAATTTATCTATCAGTTTGAGGATGATATGCAGTGTTGAGATGCAATTGGGTTCCCTAGATTCAGAACAATTCTTGCTGGAAAGTGCTGGTGAAAGTTGGATCACAGTGAGAAACAATAGAATGATGCATGCCATGGAGTTTGAAGATATTATCCATAAAAATTTGAGCCATGATGGATGTTGTGAATGGGTGTTGAAGAGAACAAAAATGAGCATATTTGGAAAGAATATCCACAACTACCATGATGACTGACTTATTCCCTGATTTAGGTAAGCCAACAATGAAGTCTGTAGAAATATTTGTCCAAATAGTAGGTGGAATTAGAAGCGATTGGAGTGTGCCTAGAGATTTGACTGTCTCTCCCTTATTGCATTGACATGTATCAGATTCAACCGGTGAAGCATGAAACTCAGAGAGAACAGTGGATATAAGGTTTGATTGTTTTCTTAAACACATGTGACTTGTATAATGAAGCTCATCATGATGCCACAAGTACCCTGGAGAAGCTTGTGAATCCTGTTGCATTGTTTGGATCGGTTTTGAATGTTTGGGATCTTGTAACCATTTTCAGTGAACCTCATGAAGCCAATCCACAAAAATGAAAGATAGGGAAAAAAGAGACTCGTCTTCTTCATATTTCCTAGAAAGGACACCATCCACCACATTTTCTTTTCCCCTTTTGTATATGATCTCATAATCATATCTAAACATATTGGTTACCCATTTTTGTTGCTCCGGGGAAGAAATTATTTATTCCAGAAAATACTTGAGGCTTTGATGATCAGTTTTAATTTGGAAGTGTTGGCCCAAGAGATAAGGATTCCAGATATCCACAACTTGACGAATAGAAAACATTTCCTTTTCATAGGTGGATTGGCCCAAATGGACCTCAAACACTCGTTTTCTTGTGAAATCCAAAGGTCGACCATATTGGATGAGGACAACCCCGATGCCTTTCCCTGAGGTATCACACTCCAGTAAAAAGGTATTATTGAAGTCAAGGAGAGCCAAAATGAGAGTAGTGCACATAGTTGCTTTCAAGGCTTGTAAGGAATGGTCTGTTGCTGGACTCTAATTGAAAGCATTCTTCTTAAGGACCACTATGAGGGGAGCTACAATTTTTCCATAATTCTGAAAAAACTTGCGATGATATCCCGTTAAACCCACGAAGCCACGCAAACTTTTAAGAGAAGAGTGAAGATCAAGTTTGTTAAAATATTGAGCACCACTTAATTCATCCAAAAGGTCATCAATAACAGGAATGGGAAATTTTTCTTTGATGGTGAGTTTGTTGAGGGCACAAAAATTAGGATACATGGACCAAGTGACTGTTTACTTGAGTACCATGATGACTGTAGAAGAATAGAGGATGGTACTGGGAAAGATGACACCAAATTCTAGCAATTCTTGAAAAATCTTCTCAATTTCAATCTTCTGGGCAAAGGGATGACAATAAGGGTGGATATTTGGACGAAGAATTTCTGGAACGAGAGGAATGGAATAATCATTGACACCTCGAGAAGGGGAAAGTCCTTGGGGGTTTCGAAAAATAGCTTGGTGTTGGGAGAGGATAGATTGGAGGTCGGGATGAACAGAGGGTGTCTCAATCGCCTAAATGAAATGAAGTTGGGAAATAATGCAAGAATGACCTTTTATGAGGATATTTTCCATTCGGTGGGAACTAATGATATTTGGTGACCCTACTATGATGCCTTGGAATTGGTGTTATTGACCCTATTATGATGCTTTGGAATTGGTGTTGTTGACCCTCCTGCTGGAATTGCATGGTTAATTTATGGAAATCCATGGTGATAGTGTCAAGAGTGCATAACCATTCAGCACCAAGTACAATGTCACAACCGCCCATGTCAATAGAAAACATATGAGATTTCAGGTGGTACTGACCAATTTGTAGGTGCACATTTTCACAATGTCCTCCACATTTCATGGAACCCCCATTGGAAATCATGATTTGGAAATTATTAACTGGACGTATATAGAAATTGACTTCTTGGGAAATGTGGCGTTGAACAAAATTATGGGTGTTTCCACTATCAATGAGAATTATGACTTTCTAGTTTTTAATGTATCCAATTAACTTGAGGGTTTGGGGAGAAGAGAAACCTGTGAGTGCATTCAGAGAAATTAGTGGTTCAAATTCCAATGGATCAGAGGGAGGATTAAGATCAATTGGTTGGGGTATCTTAGGTACATGAGAAACATCGGCCTCTTCTTCAAAAACATCCTCATTCATAGCTATAAAAAGATTGTGTTCTTACACTTGTGCCCCGAAAATAACTTTTCATCACAATTATAAAAAAGACCCTTAAGTTGGCGTTCAACCATTTCGGCCTAAGTCAACTCCTAGATCTTGAGGGCAGCGGCAGGAGGAGCGAGAAGGGTGGGTTTAGGGTGAGGAATAAAGTGTGTTTTTCTAGTTTGGGATGAGACTACATGTTGTGCCTCCTTGGTCCTTTTAGTAGCTTCCAAACAAGTCTGGAGGTGAGCCATGAGGACATGGGAACATATTTCATCCTTGAGGCCCCTTATAAAATATTCTCTAAAAACATATTTGTCATTCCCTCCATTCTGAAAGTCAATTGCTCAAAGGCAGTTATAAACTCTTCCAGTGGGCTAGTTTGTTTCAACTTGGTCAAATAGCCTAACTGATGGGTGTCAGTGTCAAAGCATTCATAAAGCTCCATAAAAAGCTATGTCCAAGCCACATACCCTTGGCGTGCCTTTTTACACCATTGCCACCATTTCCAATGTTCAATATCCAAATGGAGAAAACCATAATGGAGTTTGGCCAACTCATTGGTAATGTCATGAAAAGAGAAGTAATGTTCCATTTGGGTGACCCAACCCATGGGTTCTAAACCATTAAATTTGTTCACATCCACTCTAGGAAAGCGTAGGTCATGCTAAAATTGATTAGACTGAAAATTTTGGGAAATGGAGGAAGTATCACCTTCAGGATGCAAAGGTTGGTCAGATGAGGGAAAGCCTCCAGGGACATTTAGTTTGGCTAAGAGATGGCTCATAAAGGATACAAGTTGGCTTTCCATGTCCTATTTCAGGGCTTCCATTTTGGAGTCTACGGTGGAATTCATGGAGGAATTGATGGTGGAAATATTGGCATTGAGTTTCCACAATTTTTTCTAAGTCGTGGAGAAATCAGATGACAATTTATGAGACGCGCTTCAAGATCTTGGCTACAGGTGTGGGCCATTGTGAAAGGGGCTTCAGGTGTGGGCCATTGTGAAAGGGGCTACAATAAGGGGACATGTGGATCCGCACTAAAAAGGGGTTACAAGAGAAGGGTATCACAATGATCCAGGAAAAAAGGGGAATCCAATGGGATAGGTCCCAAGTCAGGGAGTCAGGAGGGGGTCGGGACCACAAGAAAAAAAGGCTAAAAAATGCTAGGTATCACCGCGATCAGGATAAAAAGATGAATCCAATGGGATAAGTCTCAAATAAGGGTGTTGGTAGACCCCAAACTTTTTTTTTACTCCTGCGGAGTTATACTCCGATCTGAATAATATTGCAGTGGTGAAATGCCCAAATAATTAACATGAAGAAATGTGTAGTAATTCTGCAACTAGAATGCAAGAGGTAAGGTTGCATGATGATAGATCTTGTTTGTTCCTTGTTTGTTATGTTTTTGTCCCAAGGGTTAGTGTTTTTTCAGGGTTCCTACAGGCAATGGTTTTCCTTGTGCTATGGCTCTCTGATATATGTACGGGGTCAAACAGTAGTACTCGACCAAATATCTCAGGGAACCAACTAAATAGGCTAGACTGTACCCTTAGTCATACTACCCGATTACCCAGGTACTAGAGAGTATCTTCCTGAATGCTTTTCTTGGTGGCACTATAGTAGTCAAGAGGTCAATCAGTTGATCTATAGTGGGTTTTAGGATACATAGGCCATTCCATATACAAGTTTTTTCTAATGCGGTACCACTTGAAGGGGTGCCTACAAGGGTTACAAGGATATCAAACAATGTGAGCTTAAAAACCTTTTGTATTTCCTACGTCTATGATTCCCCTACCATGGATTTATGCGCTAAATGACATATCACTGTAGCATAAAGACATCATAATACGTCTCTACCCTGGAAAACAAATTACCCACAATTATTGCCTAGGAAAGTTCTCTAATACCACTTGTTAAGCACCCAGTTATGTTATATTGAACATAAACAAGAATATCACATGAATTACCAATGGAACAACATAATATACAGAATTGGCACATAAAATTGATACCTTTATTGAAATGGAAGCAATGTTCACTTGCCTCTTTGAGGTGGTAACCTCCAGCAGAGCAGGGCTCTATTACAATAATTCTCAAGAAACAGATTATTCATGCCTTCGACTCCTATTTATACTAAATATATCTACCCAAAAGGACAATCTAGAGGAATATCTTTCTAGAAGTGGAAGCTTCTATTAAATCTTCTTACATTTGACTTATTCTCCTTATTCCTAGGCCTTATTTATTAATATCGACCTTTATTACATGGAAAATATATTATTCTACCTACATGAGGGGTTAGGGAGGTTAGGTCCCTAACATTTATAGTTGCACCTCTAATATTTTATTCATCATCATCTTCATTGTTTATAATACAATATATATAGGATCTTGCAGCATAAAAAACCCATAATCCATTGTCTCATATTAGTCAACAATCCTAATTCCTTAACTACAATTAGAAAACCAATGGTGAAAACCATGGGCCAAAACATTGTCAAAAAATTGCCAAAAGATAACACCAATTTTTGTTTAGGATTTATCACAGACCTGAGCCAAACCCTTAGACACAAATTCGTCCCCCTGGAGTCAATAATTTCTTTGATACCAAATGTATAATTTAACCTTGTACAATTAATTACTACAATTAGATTCTCAATAAAAACATAAAAGAGACAATGGTGCACACATACATTACACAAAGAGTTTTACCCTAGAAACCTAAACTGAGAAAACCAACAACCTATTTAGAGTCACACCTCTAATATTTTATTCATCATCCTCTTCATTTTTTACAATACAATATATATATATATATATATAGGACCCTACGGCATCAAAAACCCCTAATCCATTGACCTGGATTAGTTAATAGCCCTAATTCCTTAACCGGAATTAGAAAACCATGTGTAAAAAAACTACCAAAAAACAGATGCAAAAAATGCTAAAACAAATTGGGGGGCTCCTCCCCCGAACCTCGAATTCCCGCCCCCTCCTCCCTTGCTCCCATATTAATGTACATTGCGTGGGACTAATCTTGCAAAGAATATAACACATACCCAACAAAGTCAGTACTTGAGTGAAATTGAAATTATATTGCTCGTTGAAACTTAGGAGCAGGAATAATCTAAGGTCCCTAATATAGAAGTATTTGTCTTATAGTCAATATGGAACAAGCCATCCTACTACAAAGGGATTGGAGGCATAGATTGTTACATAAAAAAGAACATTTTTCCTCACATTAGACTTCACAAGAAAGACCCTTTCAATCAATGCATGTGGAAGGAGATTTCAAATATTAATGCTAAGAATATTTATATAGAAATATGTTGTTTCACACCTATTAATTTACCTTAGTATAAGAAAAAAAATTAAAAANATATATATATTGTCCTTACCATGGCTTAGAACATGATATTTATAGTCTAGGAAATGAAAAAAAAGTATCCTTTTTCTAGGATACTTTAATTCTAGAACAACAACTTATCAATATATTATTTTAAGCAATGAATCCAACCCTAATCATGTATGGCTAGGTGAGGACCTTGTTTTAGCTAGAAGATACAAATGAAACTTTAAATATTTGGTTGGGAATTTGTTTGGTACCGAGCTAATCAAGCTCTATAGTTCTCAAGATCTAATAATTTGCAGTAGACTAATGAAGTGATTGAAATCCAACTAGATGACTTGTATAATTGGGCTTGGTAGTGGTGTCGTAGATTATGTAATATCTAGTATCCCCATTTACAACCAAATAGAAAATTTTGACATCTTAAACAATTATGAGCCTAACTTTGATCATAGACCTTTAGCCTTAATTTTGAACTATGTCATGTAGAAAAGCTGCATTAAGGAGAATTTTTATAACCAAAATCACATGATCTTCAACAAATATAAAGATAATAATTTTTAAAAGGATTTAAATAATGAATTAAGTATCCTATCAAACAAGGACAATATTGAAGAACTTTATCATAATTCTATGAAAATCCTCTCTAATTCCATTAATAAGTTCTCTATCAAGGTGTGTAAAATGGAAAATAGAACAATCAACACTTCATATGATAAAGAGTGTAAGATTGCTAGAAACCATTAGGGACACTTCTAATGAGTCCCTAAAATATGAAAAGAGAAATATCTACAATACCTAATTAAAAAAAAAAGGTTCTATGTAAATAGAAAGCAAGAGAATCTTTTACATCTATTTAAACAAGATCCTAAAAAAATATAGAGGCAAATTTAGACTCGTAAAACTAAAGAAAATAATATGATTTCTTTCAGGGATTGGAATTCCTACCTTAAATATTTATGAATACCCTAGTGTCATGGAAAACATTCAAACCCTTTGTTGGTGCGTAGTGGGCATACCCAAGGTTCAACATTAAATCACCAACAAAACCCTAAGATACCAACCCTTTTGACATCACCCGCAAGTAGGTGAAGTCTCACTTGAGGTATCTATGGGGACTGCAGGAACTAGGTTTTTGCATTCATGAAGGGATGGTAGGTATTCATCATAACCATTATCCTTAACATTCATTCATTATAGCATACATCGTGTGCACAAAATCATCAGAACAAGTAACAGATTCATATTAACCAAAGATACATTATATGTGTGCAATAAACATAATAGTAAAAAAACAAATCACAACATAAAACATAGGCACCATATTTTAACATGGTTCACCCAATTATATGGGTTATCTCTACACTGATTGTCTTCTTATATTATTATTCATAATCATCCCTGACAAAAATGTGTGCACGGTGCTCATACATGATATCTCAGTTATACCCAAAAATACCCTTGTCATTCATGCATACAATGCACATTTATCTCTCCACTAATATTCAACTACTTTCTATCCCAAAAACCTTACATATTTATACTTTTACATTAGGTATTATCCCATTTCAATGGACAAAAATACCTAATGACTTTCCTTCTTTTGTGCACGCTAATCTTGAAAATGCGTTAATTTTCTTCCCTATTCTACGTACGCTCCTGCACAATTTCCAAAACTATCCCAAAATTCTTGTCCTAATAGGCCCCCAACACTCACCTATGGCTCGTCCCGAGCCACTCAATTTTGTTGTTTCTCTCCTTTTAGTGTCGCAATGAGCTTCTCAAAAGTCTCATTTGTTGTTGCGATATTTTCATTTGCTTGCACTTCTTGTGCCAAAATTCCATCTATCATCTGTGCAGTAATATTGTTATTAAACTTCTCTTCATTGTCCTGCATTGCTTGCTTCACTATGGCCTACGTTGTTGCAAGTTATTTTGTTACTCTAAAGGCTTCCTCCTGTAGCGGTTCTGGATTATGTGCAAGATTCTATTGTTCCATTTTGATTTGATTAATCTCTTGGTTCAACTACCTATTCTCAATAATTGGAGGTAGAGTGTGTTATCACTCCAAAAGTAACCCTAGACTGTAATCAGGTGAGCTTGGTAACATCAAAAGATTTTCAAATGTAAAAGTGTTTTAAAGGGTCAAATGGACAAAGACTCAAAATGATAATGTTCCAACTTAGAAAACAGGGCTAGCATGCACCAACAATCGAGGTCTTGACTAACTTCAATAAGTAAGTGAGAAAAAGTATGAATAGAGGGAAGACTTCAGTGAGAGGAATGTAGAGTTTGTTGTAAACATCAGGTTTGCAGTCAACCTAAGGAATAAAAATTCTTAACACAAGATCTCCTTCAGTTCAGAACTTAAGGAAGCTAAATAAACATCATGATAACATAATGATCAAACATCCATCATAACATCACCACAATCATTAATGTGAATCATTCAAAGCATGCACATTTAGCATCAAAAGAAAATAAGATGGAATAAGAAGTTGATTTCTATTAACCAAAGATGTCTCAAATCAAATACATAACCAGTTCATAGTAATTTGATCAAAACATTACAATTCGGGAGCTTCAGCTCAATCATTCGAACCTTTTTTTCTCATTTGGATTATGGATTTATAACAGAAAGGAAAGGCATCAGCTGGAGGTGTGTGCTGGCCTTCTTCCCATGAAAATCTCTAATCATTTATTCCATTTAACAGCTTGACTAACAACCTATGCTATAAAAAATGAAAGTGTTGCTGACTAATTCAACCAATCTTTAAACTGACTTGGTCCTCCTTTGATACATAGCTCCTTGTTTTCCATGTGTCTGTAGTTGTTATCATGCTTCTAGCTGCTATCTCTATCTATCTCCCACATAATCATCCATTCACTAAGATGTTATCTCGGCTTTCCTTGATTATGAAACTGTATGTTGATTTTTGTGCTTGAAAATATGGAAAGTTGGGATACTCCGCCACCTGTTACATAGTTTTTATCATGCTACCAACTACTATCTCATCCATTCTCCACATCATCAGGCACCTAAAAAAGTAATGAATTCGAACTTTTTGATTCCAGGTTCCCATAACACCATTCTAGTGTATCTCTATGTAAATTTTGTCTCTGCCAGAAATTCGGTAGCGAATTTAGGTAGCGCACTGTGCAATACACAACGCCTAGGAGAGTAGGTAGCGCCCAGGATATTTACAACGCCCAGAAGAAAACGCAGTGCCCAGGAGATTTACAGTGCCCAAGAGAAAATGCAGCACCCAGGATATTTGGCAGCGCACTGCACTCTGCACATCCATTCATGAAAACGGTGGAACGGGAAAGAAATTGGGAGCAACATCATATATATCATGGATATATTTATTTCTTCAACAGCTGTATGCTTGATGCATGGCTTGATCTTGAGGCTTGATTCGTGGCCTAGCTTTGACTTAGTTCATGGCTTATTATTTTGACATATATATTTGACTCATAGATTATGAATTAGGAACGTGATCTTAACTCACAGCTTAGCTTAATGTGATGATTGGTGACTAGCATAAGCAATGGGCATGTGTCTTTATAAACTCTAGACTTAGGATAATGAAAAATATTTATGCATAGAACTTTAGGTTTAGACTAGAGTTAAGCCACTTTAAAGCACACACCACCTCTTCTATCAAAGTCAATAAACTCGTTTATTGAAAAGGAAACTAAAATAAAACATAGGGAAATCAACAAAATAAATATTTAGGAAAAACTACTAAAAGTTGGTTTTTTTTTTGGTTATGTAGGTCAAAAAGGAAAAGGTGAAAGGTGTTTGGAGAAAATGATTTATGAATTTAAGACTCTTCCTAACTCAATGAGGAAATTGGAATTTATGAACTAGGGCAAATGAGCAAAAAATATTTCAAAAGTTTAGCACAAGGATGCTAAAGATACTTAAAATTTCCATAAAAAGTTGAGTGCTAACAGAGTGTTCATTGTATCTTTGATCTTCTGCACCTTCTCCTGCACAATCTATAGTCTGTTCTCCAACACTTGCATCTCTGCATTCTCTAGTGATTGAGTTCATACTTGTGTTCGTTCTTCATACAACTTCACACATTCACTTGATACTGATTCACCCCCCTCTCAGTATCAACAATTTGTATCAGAGCAGGTTGCCTTCAGAACAATTTAACCATTGGAAGGAAAATCCTGAGTAGAGATGAATTACCATGAGCACATTTCAAATGGGATTCAAAAATTTGATGGAAGAAATTATGCATACTGGAGTGATAGAGTGAAAACTTACCTAACGACTTTGGGAGTAGACATTTGGTACTTAGCTGTGAATGGCTATGTAATCCCAAATAATGCTCCAACCGATCCAAATG
>SNQJ01S0090323.1:16508-29673 GCA_010110895.2 Picea sitchensis | reverse complement strand
TCCTAAACCTAGTTTGGAATGAGGTGGGGTGGACAAGTTGCTCCATAGATTCAGAGACACATGTGATTCTCCTCAAAATACTAGTTTTCTATATATCCAAGGATTTTATTAGCTTGCTTGGATAGTATATGGAATTCTTGTCTGAAGATGAGGGTGTACAAGTGTGCTAAATATAAATCACATATCAAAGAGGACAATCTAGGGAAAGAATTCCCTGCACACAAGACATCCAACAAATAAGAAGTCATGTGAAATGAGGATAGCACACCTCACTAGTACATTGGGCCCATTTTCCAACAATTTACCGATGAAGGATTGTCACAAAAATGTCTCAAGTACGACAAATACTACAACCCATTTTCCATCGTGTCATAGAAATCACACTTGTGATGAATTATGGTTCCATCATACATTCAACATAACACTATGTCATCACAAGACACACAAAAACTTATGTCGTACAATTGAAAACCTTGCATCACAAATCCAATTCGTTTCCATTGCAAGTTCATTGCAAGAGCGATCGACCTATGACTAATGTGGACCATAGTCGATTAATGTCCATAGCCACTATCATCGTAGGTCCAATATAGGATCGTCTATGCTTTGTCACCAGTTCCTCGAAAGAATGACCAAGTATCGATGTAGATTTGTCATAGGCTCATTGTAAGCTTAACGGAATACCAATGAATTTCCACCCAGGTTCGTTGATAGAGCGAAAAAGTACCGACAACTATGACAGATGACTCCCTCGTAACAAACAAAGGAATCCTCAAAAAAAAAAAACAAAANAAAAAAAAAACACCTATATTTGGTCCACTAGAATGGTTTGGTATTCTAACACCTTACAACAATAAATACTACTTAACCACCAAGTGATATGTAGAACAAACTAATGACTCTTAATTTAGTATTTAATAACTAGTTGAGGTCATAACATGATAAAAGGTGTGGTACAACTCTCTTTTATAGAGGGGCTCTCCTTAGCATTGAGTCTTGAGACATACAATGAAAAATATTGAGAAGTGATATCAAATATGAACCATGTGGAAATATACCTTTGAAGATTCATTCATTTTTGTTGATGGGGCATAATTTCCCTTCAACAATAAGTGTAACACACCTAAGTGCCACACTACCAAATGTCACACTTGAGTGTCTCAACTATTATATGCCTAAGTGTCACACACCAAATGTTGTACCAAAGTCTTGAACTTAAGTGTCACACTTTACCAAGTGTCACACTTAAGTGTCGCAACTTCATCACCATGAAGAAGTATTTGTCATGATCCCTAGAAAAGTTGTAAGTGAAATCTATCAGTTGGAGGTCGAAATACTACCTTTTTCCTTAATATTTTGGCCTTGTTTGAGCTTCATCGACCCCCTTCCCATATACAAGCAGGGTTAAACCTTGATCATCACTCCCCAAGTGTGTATTAAGGAGTGATTATCCCTTGTTCATCACCCCATGCACAATTATGGGGGGGGGTGATGAAGTAGTTGTAATCATCATTCCTTGATTTGTGAGGTTGTTCCTAGGAGATTTTAGTTGGTTAAGGATTGGTTCAAGCTACCCCATATTCAAGGCAAGGTCAATCTTGTTGGTTGAACCAAATCCTCATTTGATCCCATCCTCTCCTAGAAACTATCCTATGGTTGTGATTCCTCAATGCCTATATAATGGAGGCCATTCTTGAGTGAAAAAGAGAGAGAAAAAATTGAGAGCATCATACATATGATTTTGTGACATTCAAGGGTCTTGAAAGGAGAGCTTGGAGGAGCTGATGAAACATCAAGATTGAGATTGTAAGTGCTTCACTATTGATTTCTTTCCACTAATATATAACTTTTCCTATTCCATTTATGCCTATGTGTTCACTATATGCATGTCTATTGTTGTCTAATTCATCATAGATAGATCTATTCCACTTGAAAATATAGTGTAGAAGAAGAAGGTATTGTTGTGTTTGTTATAGGACTTCTCTTGGAGCTTGGACATTAATATCAAGGGTTGGAGAAACAAGGAAAACTGACGTAAAATGTGTGAGTCATATATCCCTCTCTTCTCATTCTGATTGTTGACATAGAGAGTAGATATAAGGGGAAAGTAGTAACCATTTGTTTCTCTCTGTCTTGGATCAAAGGGGTCTTGATCCAAGGGGTGTTTCACTTGTCTGTAGGGGGAACTTTACCACAACATAAATTTGGCAACTCCATTGGGGAAATTTTTCTTTAGTCTTCCCTTGTTGTTTTCTAGTCTTTTGAGTCTTTCTTGTTACTTGATATTTTTTATTTTGATGCTTCTTCTTTGATCTCTCCCCTTCCCTCATCATCAATGGGAATCTCTCTGAGCCAAACACCCGAACCTTTTTTAGATCTGGGTAACGTTTAAAGTTTTTCACCACTTTACAGGCTTCATTTCCCCTCTATAAGGGAGTACAAAGAGATGAAACCCTGATTATCCCTCTTTGTGAGTGTTTTGGGGGGGGGCAATGAAACCCTAATCATCACCCTGTCTGCATGGATACCTGGGAAATAGTCCTTGTTCTGGGTGAATTTGGAGACCATTTTGCCTCCTTTCTATCATTGATTTGTCTTAGACCTTTACATTAAAATCCTCCATGATTGATTGTGGCTTTGGTTCATTGAAGTTCAATGATTATCACTTGTTTTGTTACCTCTTTTGAGTTTGCAATTCCTTCAAACTGTGAAGTGCACATGCCTGCCCTAGGTCAACTTGATCCTTTGGCTCATTCCATACCATTAGTAGTTTGGTCATCATCAGTTGTAGGTTTTCAAACTTTTGTCTCTTTGGTTCCAAAACCTTCTAAATGTTTTACTTGTTTGTTTTGGGATCCTTTTCTTTGATTTGGAGGTTGCTTATGTTGCATTAAGCCTTGTTTTATGAGTCTCTTGTTATATTCCTCTTGAGAAAGCTTCTGAGCTATTTTGGACTTGTTGCAACTTTGCTTTATTTTTTTCTCCTTGAATTTTGAGGTTTCATTAAGTGATTTTCCTTTACTTTGCGTTTTGGGTTCTTGTTTGAGCAAAAGTTGAATTTTTGTTATTGAATTTTTCATTCCTTGGGTGCTTGTCTTTCTTCATCTTTTTTAGATTTGGAATCCTTTGCAAATGTCATTGAGTTCTTTCATTCTGATTGAAAGTGAAAGCAAAAGAAGGTTCTCTTTCCATTTTTTCATCTAAATTTGAAAAGAAGAAAACAAAATTTTTACATGCTACTTTCATAGGTGGAGTGTTTTGGTACACATTTTAAAGAAGCTTGCATTTGTTTTGGGATTTCATGAATATTAATTTAGCATATGTTAAAGGAAAAATGAAATTTGCATGGTAATGGGTATTTCTTTGCGTTAATAAGTAAAAGAGATCCTCTCCTTTCCTCAGATAGAATTCATTGAAACACTATTTTTTGCATTTCATTCTTTCTGCATTGTTTTGGAGTTGAGTTATAACACCATCAATTTCATATTTGTGCATCCTATTGAGTAAAAAATAACCATTAAAAGGAACGAGGTACATAACTAAAATTAATTAGACTTTGTTTTCATTGATAACAAACCAACAAGTCTAGGATTTTAGGGCCTTGATAGTAGGGTGGAGAGTTAACTCTTCAAGGCCACAAGAACGAAACTGTAGAATACTAGAGAGAGAGAAATCCAATAGTAGAAATTAATGTTATTCGGGAAAGATCCTCTCACATAGGAGTCAAACACGAGGTCAAGCTAAGAGATCTATTGATATTTCCCCTCTTCCGTTCTCCTAGTGGGACTATAACAAGTTTGGGGCTTTGAAGAGTGGCAAGACCTCGGGGTGACACCACTTATTCTTAGTTTTTGGGCCATGGATTTGTGTCCGAGATTCCCATACCCACTTGCTGGCCTTGACTGTCGACTGTACCCCCCCCAATCGTTCATTGTGAATTGGAAAACATAGTAACCTCTCCCAGGATTCCACACTGGTGACTGCAAGGGGGATTCCTTCTACAAGGAAGGTTCCTTGTGGTACCTGCGACAAATGTTCAATCTCTACTTCAACGAATTAGAAGGGTATTCACATGTGAGCTCTTACTTTCACCTTGGGGGATTGTTGTGTGAGGATTATCGTAATTGTTTCTCATTTCTTCGTTGATGGTCTCATCTCCTGTCTCCGGAAGATTCTTACTTCCTTTCTCCATGTCATAATGGATTTTTTTTCTTACTCTTATCTTGTAGGTACTTTGATAGTGTGTTCTCTTAGGCGTTAAGAAGACCTTATGATGAATCCTCTTCCACGACCATAGTTCCCGAGGCTACCAACCATGGGACCCCTTTCCACGGGGAAGCTTATTCTTTTTTTTCTTTTTCTTTTGGAAATGTTGATCCTCGCTACATTTCTACATTAACTCTTCCCAGTTTCACTGTAGGGTTACCAATATGGTTTTTTTCCACTCCTCTAGTCCCGAATCCCCCTGTTTCTCCCCAAGCAAGATCTCCACCACAATAACATCAACCTCCTATTGACCCTTTTCCTTCTTTACTCATCGTGTCTTCTTCCCTTTCTTCTTCCTCTCCTAGTGAAAGACTTGAAGCTAGTAATTAGGAGTTTAAGATGAAGAAGAAAAGGAAGAACAAGAAGAAGCAAAATAAGCAAGGGGGAAATCAACTAGCCACTATGGTGAGTGTTGATAATGTTAAAAAGCCAACCAACACAGATCACAAGCTAAAATTCCCTTGCATGATTTGTAAGGGTGAACACCTTCTTAAAGATCACCTTGGTATTCCCAAGGTCTTAGAAGTGTGGTCCATGGGTTCTCAACAACCCATGTATCTAGCCCCTACGGGTCGTGATGTTGACAACCCATCGACCACTGATCAGAAGGTTGGGGGAAAAAAGGGGAAAGTCAAGATTACTTATCGATTATGCGAGGATATGCACCTCACCTACCTTTGCCCCCATATGGATGAAGCTTCACACTTTTTGGAAGACTTTTTTGTTTCTGAGAAACAACCCCCAACTGCTTCCAATGAGTCCTCTCCCAACCAACCATTGGTTGATGAAGTGGTCGGTCCGATTCAATCCTCAGTCGATCCCACTCTTCCTTTGGAGAGTGAAGTGGATACCACTTAGGTTTTTCTTGTCACTTCATATTCCTCCAGACGAGGGGGAATTTCACTAATTTCAACGGAACCCCTTCCAAGTACTAAGGTAATTTCCTTTGATTGGAATAGTTTGGTGGAGCCTCACCTTCCTTCCTACCCGCCTTTCCAAATCACGGTGCAGGGTTGTGATAATATAATGATACATCTTACTATTATTGACGAAGGTTCTTTTGTTAATGTTCTATCCTCAACTTCTTGGAAAGCTTTAGGTTCCCCACAACTTGTGTCTGTTACCCATCATCTATTGGATTTTAATAGAATATACAATGAACATTTAGGGATCATTCCTCAAATTACCATCATCCTAGGAGGGAAAAATATCTGTATTGATGTCATGGTAGTTCAAGGCCCCTTGGACTTTAATTTTCTCCTTGGGCGGGACTATGTCTATGTTATGAACGATGTTGTGTCCACACTCTTTCGAGTGATGGATTTCCCTCATAATGGAAACATTGAGACCATTAACTAGCTTTCATTCATTAGTCCTGATTTGACTTCCGACCATCTGACTTCCCTAAATGTTACTTATATGAAAGTGGTATCCCTCCCACCATAGGTTAATTATGTGGTATCATGTCCCATGCCTCCAACCACTAATAATAAGGAGCCTCTCACTATTTGCTCGACTTATTTAGACTCATATCCGATAGTTGACATGGTGAACTCTTCAATAGGAGCTATGGAGCTTGATCTTTCCCCTATTACCCCTATTGAGTCTCTTGACATACATTCTTTCTAGAGCATTTTTCTTCCATTCGATGAATACTTCTTGGAAGCCATGATCAAGGACTATGAGCATAGTTCACTTTCTGTGTCAAGTTCGTTAAAAAATGAAATAGATAACCATGAGCATAGTTCACTTTCTATGTTAATCTCGTTAAAAAATGAAA
This sequence comes from Picea sitchensis, assembly GCA_010110895.2. NCBI lineage: Eukaryota > Viridiplantae > Streptophyta > Pinopsida > Pinales > Pinaceae > Picea > Picea sitchensis. The sequence goes on along the minus strand of SNQJ01S0090323.1, from coordinate 23,627 downwards.
CAAATAAGCATGAGCATATTTCAATTTCTGTGTCAAGCTCGTTAAAAAATGAAACAGATAAACATGAGCATAGTTCGATTTCCGTGTCAAGCTTGTTAAAAAATGAAACAAATAAACACGAACATAGTTCACTTTCTATGTCAAGCTCGTTAAAAAATGAAATAGATAACCATGAGGATAGTTCATTTTCTGTGTCAAGCTCGATAAAAAATGAAACAAACCCCCCTCCAATTGAGTCGAGTTTTCCACTAGATCTAGTATCTTAACCTCCATTTCCTCCGCTTGTATCAGTGGATCCTCTTTTTTCCTCCCTCTATGGTGAACTTGTTCCTATTAGTAGCAAGGAGTCTAATCAAGTGGAGAAGAAGAGTCGACGGATGAAATGAATCTTAGGGGCATGTCTCCAGCCTCCGAACATCATGTTGGAGTTAAGTCGCTAGCATCTCCCGATTATGTTGGGGGAAAAGTACCACCCTTTGGACATCATATTGAGAACAAAACCACCAATGGGTATCAGTCAAAGTACCAACCTCTGGACATCACGTTGGGAGGAAACCTGTCAATGGGTATCATCCCAAGCATAGTTCATTTTTGGTTTCAAGATCGTTAAAAAATGAAACCAACCTCGAGCACAGTTTCATTCTCGGTTTCAGGCTCGTTAAAAAATGAAACCAACCTTGAGGAAAATTTCATTATCTATTTCAAGATCATTTAAAAATGAAACCAACCTAAGCACAATTTCATTCTTTATTTCAATCTCATTTAAAAATGAAACCAACCTCGAGCACAGTTTCATTCTCTGTTTCAAGCTCGTTTAAAAATGAAACCAACCCCGAGCACAATTTCATTCTTTGTTTCAAGCTCGTTTAAAAATGAAACCAACCTCGAGAATAGTTTCATTCTCTATTTCAAGCTCGTAAAAAATGAAACCAACCATGAGCACAATTTCATTCTCAGTTTCAATCTCATTTAAAATGAAACTAACCCCGAGCAATTTTCATTCTCTTTTTCAAGCTTGTTAAAAAATGAAACCAACCTTGAGCACAATTTCATTCTTTGTTTCAATCTCGTTAAAAAATGAAACCAACCTCAAGCACAGTGTCATTCTTTGGTTCAAGCTGGTTTAAAATGAAACCAACCCTGAGCACAGTTTCATTCTCTCTTTCAAGCTCGTTAAAAAATGAAACCAACCTCGAGCACAGTTTCATTCTCTGTTTCAAGCGCATTAAAAAATGAAACCAACCCTGAGCACAATTTCATTCTCGGTTTCAATCTTGTTTAAAAATTAAACCAACCCCAAGCACAATTTCATTCTCGATTTCAAGCTCGTTTAAAAATGAAACCAACCCCAAGCACAATTTCATTCTCGGTTTCAAGCTCATTTGAAAATGAAACCAACCATGAGCACAATTTCATTCTTTGTTTCAAGCTTGTTTAAAAATAAAACCAACCTCAAACACAATTTAATTCTTTGTTTCAAGATCGTTTAAAAATGAAACCAACCCCGAGCACAATTTCATTCTCAGTTTCAATCTCGTTTAAAAATGAAACTATCCCCGAGAACAGTTTCATTATATGTTGCAAGCTTGTTAAAAAATGAAACAAATAACCATGAGCATAGTATTTTTTCTTTCTCGTGCTCATAAATACATGAGAATAAGTGACCGAGTACACTTTTATCATTTTTTCGGGCTCATAAAAACTATTCGAAAAAGGAACTCATTGGAGTCTCCTTTAAGCTCTTTTCAGACTCTCTAAACATGAAAATATTGTCGAGCAAGCTTTTTTCCTTTCACACTCATTAAAAGGATTTGAAAGGGCATCTATTCGATGTAAGTTTAACCCTTTTTCAGACCAGATGGACTAATTATGAAACATGAATACTCTAATCAATCTCGAATAGAAGAGTTCTCCCTGGTATTGTTTTACACTTTTTCGAGCTTGGGGGACTAAGTTTATGAAAAAGAACACTCTTGGAGTCTTCTTTAAGTTCTTTTTAGACTCTCTAAATGTGAAAAGACCGTCGAGTTTATCTTCTCTGAGTTCATAAAATTATATATTGAAGGAGCCATATGGGATTGAACCCCTCCTTCTTCAGGTTCGTTAAACATGTGATGAGGGACTCATTGAATATGAGCTATACCGAGCATCTATTATCCTCCTCAAGCTCGTTAAAAAACAAATAGGTACTCGTCGTTCATGGTGGGGGGGAAATTTGAGGGAAGTGGGTCAATTTTTAAAAATCATTATGGTGGTTGTTTGTTGTCATCCTTGAACATGGCACTTGTTTGCGTCTTGTCTCTGAGTCATACCAATCCTGTGATTCATCATACTCCTTTAGATCACCCAAAGTGTGCCATGATTATCGTCGCATTATGTTTTGGGTCTATCTCTCATTGAGTCAATGCTGCCAATTCATTTGTCATGCCTCACTATGTTCAGGGAAAGTTTCAACCCAAATCCACCACTCCTCAGTATTACAAACTTTCATCCTCATGTCAGTTTGTGCTCATTTGATCTATCATATTAAATCACTTTCCTGTCTCAGTTTTGTGTCGATGATGGGGGACACATCATTGCCCTCCTTCGATGAGTCCGATCTTGTCGACTTCAACTTTTTATCCAAGAATTAGAATTAGAAACCAGTTGGTACCTTCGAACCTGCATGCCTCAATGGTAGGTCTCCTTGCTTTCAATAATAGGTTTACGTCATTGACCTCTGATCGAATGATTCCATGAATGTTCAACTAAAACTCATTTATTGTCTTTCGTTGGAATGTACCAGGGTACCTAGGGAGTCATTTTCATCATTGGTGATTTCCCTTACACTTGTTAATGATATACATCAATGACTGATAATCAAGTGGTTTCTACCATGTTTGAAATCAACACATCTATTCATGTGGCTAGAATCGTACCATTTCGAGATCAGGACGAAGACCCTGGGAACTCCTTAGGTACCCAGGTTGCGATGGATAATATTTGAGTACTTAGAAGATTCTAGTATGGTCATCATGCAGGTGATCTTACTGATATATATAATGTCACATATATCCACTTTGTATTGGTCCATGGCTATTTTTTTGTCATATCATAGCTTCACTGTGTATTCTTTCGTGGCCATGACCTGATTGAGTCATGCAGATATGGATCCACATTATAAATTTGGTGTCCATATCCTTATTCTATGTTTTCATGGATCCATAGTGTATTGGCCGACGACCATGCTTTGAGTCAGTCTATTCCAAGCATGGGTATGCCTACCTCGAAGATGATATGTATATACTGTTTGATGTTTGTTTGCAGTTTCCACCCAACCTTCGTATTCCAACACCCTCCCATACATATTTTTGTAAAGTGTTTCGGCCATCAACTTTTCTTCTGACCTCACACTTTAGGGGGCATCTGTTACACACCTAAGTGTCGCACTACCAAATGTCACACTTAAGTGTCACAACTATTATACACCTAAGTGTTGAAATTAAGTGTCTCACTTTACCAAGTGTCGCAACTTCATCACCATGAAGAAGTGTTTGTTATGACCCTTAGACAAGTTGGAAGGGAAACCTATCAATTGGAGGTCAAAATACTACCTTTCTCCTTGAGATTTTGGTCTTGGTTGAGATTCATCGCCCCTTTACAATATACAAGGAGGGATAAACCCTGATCATCACTCCCCAAGAGTGTATTAGGGAGAAATAATCCCTTGTTCATCGCCCTGTGCACAATTATGGGGGGTGATGAAGTAGTTGCAACCATCATGCCTTGATTTGTGAGGTTGTTTCCAGGAGATTTCAGTTGATTAAGGAATTGGTTCGAGCTACCCCCATTCAAGGAAAGTTCAATATTGTTGGTTGAGCCAAATCCTCATTCGACCACATCTCCTCCTCAAAACTATCCTATGCTTGTGATGCCTCAATGCCTATATAATGGAGGCCATTCTTGAGTGAAAAAGAGAGAGAGAAAATTGAGAGCTTCATACCTATGATTTTGCGACATTCAAGGGGATGGAAAGGAGATCTTGGAGGAGTTTTGCAACATCAAGATTGATGTTTTTAAGTGCTTCACTATTTGTTGCTTTCCACTAATATACAACTTGGCCTATTCCCTTCATGCTTATGCATTCACCATATGCATGTCTATGGTTGTCTAATTCACCATAGATAGATCTGTTCCACCTGACAATATAGTGTAGAAGAAGAAGGTATTGGTGTGTTATTTACAAGACTTCTCATGGAGATTGGACATAAATATCAAGGGTTGGAGCAATGAGGACAACCGATGTAAAATAGGTGAGTCATATATCCTTCTCTTCTCATTCTGATTGTTGACATATAGAGTAGATCTAAAGGGAAAGTAATAGCCATTTGTTTCTATCTGTCTTGGATCAAATGGGGCTTGAACAAAGGGGGGTTTCACCTATTTGAAGGGGGGAATTTACCACAATAGTAAGGGGTATGTTATAGCAAGAATTTCCTCACCCCATGCAACTTGCTCAAAAGGCCTTTTCCATTTCCCTATGCAGACTTGAAGTCCCTTTTTTCAATTCCCAGAGCTAAAAATCAGATTTTTCCACATATACACACCATAACAGCTATACAACATGCGTATACACAGGTTGCACCATTACAACCTGCGTACATCAGGTTTTGTGCCCAAAATTAAAAAATGGTGTCGGGTTTCCATGTCACGTCACGATATCCATGATCCTTGACCTTCCATATACTGGAAATGTTTTGAATCATCCCTTTAGTTCCATTTGAAGGCTATAAATGGTCCATATCCAAGCTGTGGATGAGGATAAGAATTCAACCTTTGAGAGAAAATTTACTCTGGAGAAATTATTCACTTCATATTGAGTCTGCATCCCTTTGTCCTTTTAAGTCTGAACACATTGTTCATCCCCCAAGCTCTTCCCTCTTTGATGGAGAACCTCATTGTCTCTCTTATATGAGCTTGCCTTTGGTGGAGGCCCAACTGGAAGGGAATTAGTTTCTCAGTTCCGAGACGTGCCGACACAAATTTTTGTCATTCATACACTTTTGTTGATCATATTTTAATAGAAATACTCTTTTCTCGTCCAATTAATGTATGACAAAATTTGAATTGTTATTCCATGGGCATATTTGTTATGAATACTGATGGATTATGCTATTATATGTGATAACTTTATATATTATCACCATATGCTTGTGTATCTTGGTTGTTGAGGACAAGTTGTAGGTATAAATATTTGATTCAAGTGCTCAACGTTGGTCTTCTTCGAACGTCCGGATGAGGTAGTCTCTTTATCTTGGGTTGTTAGCATATTTGTTTATATAGCAAACTTGAGACTAGAGTTGATTTCTGCAGTCATTCCGTCTGTTGTGGTTTACCCCATGCCATAGAGTGGTTTTCCTCATAACAGAATTGGTGACCATATTGGGGATTAAATCTTCTTTTTGGGGTTTGGAGTGTTTTTCTCTTTAGATTGCTCTCTGTTAGCTTGAGTTTCCTTGTCGTTTGATTTCTTGACAACCTATTTTCATTTTGAATCTGAGTTTCTTGGCCTTATCCTTAACCTGGCAGTGTTTTAATACACATACACAATTTTTCCCTTAACAAACACGTACATACGTGAGCTGTTGTTCTATAGGGCGTGTACATACGCGGTTTTTGCCTAAACAGTCGCGTACATCAATATTTTTGACTTGATTGTTGAGTTTGGTGTTTGTTGGGTGAGTTTTGATGGTTTTTGAGTCTTCTCGGGTCTCTGTCATAACTGTTGAGTGCCTGCTGAGTGATAGGAAACCTTTCTTTGGTTGAATTTTCAGACGATTTTTCTTTCTCATCATCTTTTTCATTGGTTGTCCTTGCATCTTGGGATGGGTGTTTCCTTCTTGATATCCTTCTTGGTTTGTCTATTTATGCTTACAATAGGGTCTATATATCAAGTTGTGGTTCAGTCCTTGCATTTTCATTTCTTTATATTGAAAATACAAAAAATATACATTTTACATTATGGAATTTGATATTTTAGGTTCTTATTATTGATCTTGATACATGTATGGAAATATTGCATCTTATTTAAAATTGCAGAGTTTAATTGAAAATTGCATTTTGAAAAGCTTATCATTTGTTGAGAATTGAGGTTAGGACTTTGAATTGTATTCGTATTCATTTATTTTACTTGTTGAGTCATAACATCATCATTTTGACGACCACATCTTTCGAGTAAACAAAGCCACTAAAAGTAACACTGATAAATTTAAAATTGATTATAAACGATTTTATTTTGCAGGGTACACAAACTAGCTTAAGATATAGAGCCTTGGAATAGGATTTTGTGAGTAAACTTATCCAAGGCTATCAAACTCAACATATGTGTCTGACTAAGGGAGTGGTGAAATCCATTGTATAATTGGTAATGTCAGGAGGCTCCACTCACACCGGAGTTAAGCACGAGGTCACGCGAAGTTGGTTGTGGAGATATCCCTCTAATACCTTCTTAACGTCAGAGATATTTATGGGGATCTATTCATATATGGGGGTCTTGCTAGTGCCTTTACCTCTATGACAGGCGATGCTTTCAAGATTTCAGTCTTTATTACCCTGCCCATATGGTGGACCCGAATTACGACTGTTCACCTGCGTAGTGGTTATATTGTGGTGGATTTAATTTCTTTACATAGGTAGCCACATAGGTTACTTGCAGGGGTTATTCTGCAGGTACCCTAGGTCAGATAAGGGCCAGACAACACACAACCTTTATGGAGGATTACCTCTTGGGGGGATCTGACCGACTGTGTTGTTAAGCCCACGAGGGCCCTTATAACCGATTCTGATACCTCTGATCTTTTGAAGGAAGTCTCAGGCCCTTCTTGGGCGATGCATACCTACTTTAGTGAGGGAGGCCCAATTTCAGCCACTATATCTTGTTTGTGTGCATATTGGCCCTTTTGTTTATTTTGGTGTGCTCTTTGATTGTCAGTTGGACTTAGGATTTGTTGCATATCTTGTAAATGTGTTGAAGCTGCACATAATAGATATAGCTAGAAAATACTACACACATTTGCAGAGAGAAATTGAGAAAGAAGAAGAAGGAGAGAAAGAATGGAAGAATTCTCATTAACCGCAATG
>SNQJ01S0090323.1:0-16036 GCA_010110895.2 Picea sitchensis | reverse complement strand
TAGGAGACTGGATAATGACTAATTATGACTAATAAACAAGGAAAAACCTTAGGAAAAATAAATCCTAGGTGTGTGTGAAGTAACTCCAACACCCCCCCTGAACATCATTGTCGTGAAAATAAAGAATGGGTCCCGACAACGAGGCCATGTTAGGTACTCAAATACAAAAGATACACTGAAAATAAAGTGAGGAAAGAGGGAAAACCTCATGGGAGAAACCCCTTATCAAGGTACAATGTATGTAAAAATAAGAACTACAGTTGCTAGGCAACTGTGTCCTTCATTCTAAGATGACTTCGTAGAGAATGGAACTTCTACTCAGTGAAGGTCTTGGTGAAGATGTCTACCATCTATTCTGTTGAAGGACATAACATTAGGTTGATGATCCCCTCATGTACTAAGTCCTGGATGTAGAGCATGTGGATCTCGATGTGATTCATCCATTGCCTCTGAACTGGATCTCTACAAAACTTCAGAGTACTCTGGTTGTCACACCATATGACGATCGGTAGATGAAACTAAATTCCCAACTCAGTGAGAAAATGTTGTAGCCACATAGTCTAAATGGTTATGTTAAATACCCCTCTGTACTCTGCCTCGGATGAATATAGAGCAATGGGAGCTTCCTTCTTGCTCGACCAATAGATAGGCTCGGAACCAATACTGAGTGAGTAACCAGATGTGGAATTGCGATCAATGCTATCGCCAACCTAATCAGAATCACTTAAACCCGATGAGATCTAATGTAGAGTCTGTTGCATAATGAATCCAAAAGGTGATGGTGTTGATATTATGGTAGCTGCGGGAGGTATTTACCTCCACGTGTAAACCTGACAAGGATAAAATACTCTGAAAGCAAGAAGAAACCCTAATGAGTTGGCTAATAACCCTAGAAGACTTGTCAGCTCAAGAAGATAATTTATATTAGGTTATTAGCCTCCAAGAGAAGAAGTCAGCCAAAAGAAATAATATATACTGAACAGACAAATACCATTAATGAGAAGTCGGCCCAGGCAGTTATCCAGATTTACTATAAATATAGAAGGCCAATCTTAATTCTGGTAGGCAGTCTCAGAATTGAAGAGCATCACTTGTGCGCACTGCAGTGCCCAGTTTTGTGCCCAGGTTTGGAGGAGAGCTGCCATTGTAGCTGCTGTAGCTAGCAGATCGGTTTTGTCTTGTACTATCTCTTGTCTAGGGTTTGGACTATCTGATCAGCTCTTGTTGGTTCACTATCCTTGGGGAAAGGTGCACTACCCTTTGTTTGGATATCTAACCTAGGGTTTGCTTCCAGAGTGATTCTCTATCAAGGTTAAGGTGCTCGGAGGGTGGCTTCAGCCTATGGTTGGGTGACAATAGTGATATTGTCAATGGTAAAACAAGCACATCCATTATATTCTAACAGGTTATGGGCCCACACCTCCTTCATTCAGTCTAACCGCTAGAAGGAAACATAGCCGTAAGGATATTAAGCTCGTTGAAGAACTGCCGCTAGGGTTTCTAGCAGGAGAAGTCACCATAACACTGCCACTAGGGTTACTAGCAGGTGCAGTTGTAGAAACCCTAATCCTCTCGTTCAGGCACCTTAAGTGAAGGGATTAACCTAATTTTCGGACAGATCAGTGCACCCTAGCCTAGCGCATCTCATGATACTCTCAGCAAGCCAAAACGTCAAGTTTGAGTTTCTGGTCAAATCTAGGGTTGACCAAGTCAAAGTAGCCATGACTTACTCTATGAAGTCAGAGAAAAAGTTAGATGGAGCTTATAACTTTAGAGTGTGTAAGACAAGGATCGACCTCATCCTTTCCAAGAATAAAGTTCTAAATATCGTGAAAGGAAAGATCGTGGAACCAGTGTTTGAAGAAGGAAAAGAGAAGGAACCACAAAATGTTGTAGCTATGGAGAATTTCAAAGACAGTGACATCAATGCTATGAGTATCATAGTGGAATCTATAAAAGACCACTTGATACCCTACATCTCCCATCTTGACTCATCGAATATGTACGATGCCCTAACAAATCTCTTCTCGATCAGAAACATTGGACAAGTTATGAGTATGAAGAATGAGCTCTGTGACATGAAGATGAATGACGAGGACAAAATAACATCATATTTTGTGAGAATATCTCAGTTAAGAGATCAACTACAAGCTATTGAAGAGATCATCTCAAAGAATGAATTGGTAAACATAGTACTCAATGGTCTTCCCAAGACGTGGGATACATTTGCCGCAAGCATGAACACAAGAAAGGAGTATCCTACATTTGAAGAACTTTGGACTTGATGTGCTCAAGAACAATCCAGGATCAATGCAAAAGAGAAAACCCAAAACAATTACGATGATCAAGCCTTCACAACAAGACTCAATAATTTCAGGATCAAAAGGAAGTTTGGCCCAAGGAGGAAGCCGAATCAAGAGAAAGACATTTCAGAAATACAATGCTTCAACTGTCGAAAGTATGGTCACTACAAGAATCAATTTTCCAAGCTAAAGAAAAGGAAGGAGATACACGAAGCATCAGTTGTCGAAGGAAAGAAACCTACAAAGAAGACTAAGAAGGATGAAAGAGACTTCTTCTTCTGAAGGTAACAACATTCTTCTTAGTTCTTGTACATATCTTGTTTGCATAGTCTCTACACATATATTGTATATCTATCTCTTGGAATATAATGTGTTCCAAACAACAAGATAAGGATCGTTATCATTATACAAGTTAGATAATACACATGAAAGGATGAAATACATCAAACAAATCACGTGGAAGCTATTACAAGATAAGCCGAAATCAGATTCAATCATGAAGAGACTTAGAAGAAGCAAAGGTAGAAAGAAGTCAACAATCAAGAGGAAATTGGAGAAAGACTTATGCAGAAGACAATAAGACAGAAGCATGGACTCTGTTAGACAGAGGGAGCAGATTATATGCACTCATACATGAAGCAAGGATTAGGAGGGATCTAATTCTATGATCCATTGAAGATGATGAAGTATATATCCTTGGTAGCAACCATGAAAGACAATACATGTTTAGTTCAACCTCAGAAGAAGTCTTCTTCGAAGAGAAGCATTAAAGTATCCCTAGTTGTCCATCCACATCCATGATTCTATAATGAAAGGAAGAAGTGGAATTTTTAGGGCATGGAATCTAAAAGAAACTCCATGGACCCAAGATCTAAATAAAAACATCAGGAAGAACATGAAGATTCCAAGAAAGAAAGAGAAGCGAGAACAACCAGTCACTGTATTAAGAATCACAAGATTACCATCCTGATATGAACTCACTAAAAGAAATCAAGCAGAGGAATTGAAATTTATGATGAAGAACAATGTATATATGCAAGCATTGCAAGATCCAGAACTAGAGGTTCTCCCAGATGGAGGGAGAAGACTATGACAATTACTTGTTCCAGTAAACCAGACATACCATTACATGAGTCTTTATATCATCCACAATATCCATGGGTTGGATTTCTACATCATATGAATGCAAAGACTATTCTCCAGAGCAATTGAACAAAGAGCGTATGAAGAGAAACCTCAAGACTTTGAGGCATACCATAAAGAGACCTTTGTATGCATATGGAAGAAGATAACTTGGTAGATAACCTCGAGTGCACAATAGAAGCGTGGTGAAGATTTTCTATAATAGAGATATTGTATCAATATGATTACTTAGAAGATCAGATCTCATGATGATAGAAGAAGTGCCACATGGATATGTTCCAGTTTTCCAACAACGATATACTTTATTGATCAGAGCTACATTTGCTCTCGTGGTTAACATGGGAAATGGTCTGGACAACCATTCCTTAGGGTGTATTCATTCTCTCTAGGTTTCACTTTGTTTAGTGCGGAGGAATGACCCAGGGTGGGGAATGGTCCATGTTCAAATCAGGGATAGACATTCCTTAGGGCAGATTCATTCTCTCCAGGTTACACTTTGTTTAGTGTCGGAGGAATGGCCTAATGTGAGGAATGGTCTAGGCTTAGAAATAAAGATAGTCATTCTTCCTTGCTTGAGAAGAATGGTCCAGATAGCTCATCATTGATGTTCTACTCTAAAGGCAGATACTCTTTCAGATCTCACATATGTGAGTGAAAGAATGGCCCAGATGATTCAGTTTATATCATAACATTGTTTTTATGCAGGTTGATATCAGATGATTGTTATGAAGACCGTATATCTCCAGACAATAGATGTATACTACTGTGGTGGATGTGTTCCACTGTTTGATCAAGCATCTATGTGGTACTTAGTGTGGTAGTGTACCACTGGATTGTAGTTGTGTACTATTATGGATAGACACAGTTGTGTTCTATTGAATGATATTGTTCCGATTGCCTTGAAAACTATCAGTAGTGTTGAAAATAATTATCAGCCAGATGAATGATGAACATAGATTTCCTAGAGAGAAAATGGTTCAAAACATTTACTCTTCTAGATTAGAAGAATGGATCTTGTATCACTCTATGGAGTGAGCATCATGTCTAATTACTCAGATAGAGTATGGTTTCGAGAGATGAAGCAGCCGATGACACCGATGATGATGATCTAGTCATGATCTAGTCTATACAACTATGTTGATGATACCGGGTGAATGGTATGTTTTGTGCTCAAGACCATTACCTATGTAGCTAGGAGGGAGTGTTGATATTATGGTAGTTGCGAGAGGTATTTACCTCCACGTGTAAACCTGAGGACAGAATACTCCAGAAGCAAGAAGAAACCCTAATGAGTTGGCTAATAACCCTAGAAGACTTGTTGGCTCAAGAAGATAATTTATATTAGGTTATTAGCCTCCAAGAGAAGAAGTCGACCAGAAGAAACAATATATAATGAACAGACAGATACCTAGAATGAGAAGTTGGCCCAGGAAGTTAGCCAGATTTACTATAAATACAGGAGGCCAGTCTTCATTCTGGCAGTCAGTCTCAGAATTGCAGAGCAGCACTTGTGTGCATTGTAGTGCCCAGTTTTGTGCACAGGTTTGGAGGAGAACTGCCATTGCAGCTGCTGCAACTAGTAGATCGGTTTTGGCTTGGACTATCTCTTGGCTAGAGTTTGGACTATTTGATCAACCCTTGTTGGTGCGTTATCCCCTGGGAAATGTGCACTACCCTTTGTTTGGCTATCTAGCCTAGGGTTTGCTTCCAGAGTGATTCTCTGTCAAGGTTAAGGTGCTCGGAGGGTGGCTTCGGCCTATGGTTGGGTGAAAATAGTGATATTGTCAATGGTAAAATGAGCACATCCATTATATTCTAACAGATGGTGCCCTGTATGTATCGAAGGATATGATTTGCAACCATCCAATGTATCTCATGCGACTACTTCATGAACCTGGAAACTGCGCCAACTACATAGGAGAGGTCTGGTCTGGAGTGTGTGAGATACAACAAGCTCCCCACTAGCTATCTGTACAGTGTGTTTTCAACCAGTGGAGTCTCCCCGCCATCCTCAAGTTTGAATCTTGATAGGAAAAGAGTCGAAGCAGACTTGCAGTCTATCATGTGAAATATCTCAAGGAGATCTCATGCATACTTGGCCTGAGATAGTTTGATGCTCTATGCATCCTGACTGATCTCGAGTCCAAGGAAGAAGTGTAGTGTACCCATATCCTTCATCAAAAACCTATCATGTAGAATCCTCTTGACTGCATCAATATTTGAATTCGAGCAACCGGTGATCAACAAATCATCAACATACAGAACTAAGAGTAGAAGTGAATCATTTGTCCTGAGCATGTAGACATTTGGGTTTGATTTACAATGTACAAATTTCTATGACAACAGGTAGAAGTCCATCTTAGAATACCATGCCCTCGGAGCTTGCTTGAGGCCATAAAGGGACTTCTTCAGTCGACATACTAAATATGAGTCATGCATAAATCCCTGGGGCTGCTCCATATATATCTCCTAAGAGAGATCACCATGAAGAAATGCATTCTTTACATCCATTTGATGGACTTCCCATCCCTTGGTTTCCACAATGGAAAGTGCCAATTGTATGGAATCCATCTTCGTTACTGGAGCGAAGGTCTCATCATAGTCAATTCCATGCACCTATTGAAAGCCTTTGGAAACAAGCCTGGCTGTGTATCTACTAATCTGTCCATCCGCTGTGCTCTTGGTCCTGTAGACCCATTTGCATCTGAAAAGTTTCCTCCTAGAAGGAAGCGGAACCAGATCCCAAGTCTGGTTGTCGAGGAGGGAGTTGTACTCCTCCTACAAGGCGGATTCCCAAAAGGGATTTCCAACAGCCTCGCCATAAGATTGTGGATCTGAAGACTGAAATAAGAAAATATGCCTCGAGGGAAATGGCTCAGTGGCAGTGAATGCAACAGGAGGCTCCTTGAAATCAGATTGAGTCCTCCTAGTATTGACTGGATCACCAACAATATCCCCTGCATCCTGAAGAGTAGTCTGTGCCCACTTGGGCCTCTGCTCTGGCTCTGCAACTGCATCTGCATGCTCCGAATCTGCATTTGACTATACTGTCTCTGTATCTAAATCATCTGAGTCCTCTGAATCAAAACTCTCATGTAAAGAAGAGTTGGCATGTGCATGCTCATCATCTCGGACAGGTGGAAGAATGAAGGTGTCTGCATGCGACCGATGAGGTACATGCGAGACACTTTCCTCGAATTGGACACTTCGCTCAATGATGAGCTAGTATGAGGAAAGATCAATAAGTCTATATCCCTTCACATTGTCAGGGTATCCAACAAAAATACACTCAGTGTTTTGTGGATCAAATGCCTTCCTCCATTCAGAGGGAATCTGGGCCCATGCACGTGAATACAAAATGTGAAAGTGGGTCACTTCCGATTTGAGGCTGCTCCAAGCCTTGTAGGGGGTCTTATCCTTGATATATATATGGGGAGATATGTTTCGGATGTATGTTGCACAATTAAGTGCTTTGTCCCATAGTCTCTGTGGTAGTGACTTTGCATGCAGCATGAAAGTTGCCATCTCCTTTAGAGATATGTTTTTCCACTCAGCAACTCTGTTTTGTTGCAGAGTATAGGGAAATGTGTGATGCAACTGAATCCCTACCTCATGGAAAATATTATGGATCTCATGATTAACATACTCTCCCACATTATCAGTTCAAAGGAATTTGATTTTCTTTTCGGACTGTGTCTCAACCAGGGCTTTGAAATCTTTGAGGTGTTGAAAGACCTCATATTTTTTCCTAAGAAAGTAAATCCATGTAAAACGTGAGAAATCATCAACAAAAATGAGAACAAACCTCGCTTTGTTAATCGATGGATGTGGAAAAGGACACATGCAGTCACTATGGATCAGATCTGAAGGTGCAAAAGCTCTTTAAGACTTTCCTTTGTCGATTTTCTCTTGAGGGTGTTTTCCAAGAACACATCCCTCACATACTCCCTTGGAGAAATGGATGTCTGGTAGACCATCAACCAATATTTTCTTGCTAAGATGTTGCATATATCTGAAATTCAAATGTCCAAACCTTTTGTGCCATATCCTACTACTTTCATCAGCATGAGTAAGCAATAAAGCAGAATTTGGTTCAATAAATTCAGAAAATGTATACAATCTAGACTGATGATTTACCTCACCGGTAGCAACCCTGGAGTTGGTTTGCATGTCATAGATGTCCACAGAATTTGGTGTGAATACGAATTTATTTCTAGTGTCGGAATTCGTCATCTAATACACGGAGAGAAGGTTTCCAGAAAGTTTGGGAACATGCAGCACATTCTCGAAGCTTCCATTGGTGAGTTGAATCCTTCCTTTGTTGGTGACTTTGACAGAAGAGTTGTCCCCTGTTGGCACAAGGGCAGACCCAGGGTTCAATGCTACAAGAGTGCACCAAAAAAACCCTAACTACCAGCCCTTTTGGCAACACCTGCGAAGCAGATGAAGTCTCACCCGAGGTACAGGCAGGGGTGTTTGTAAGACTCAGGTGTCTGCAACCTTAGCTGGGACACATATATGTGATTATATTGTTTATAGAGAACTTAGAACCGATAGATTATCAATATTCAACCATTACTCTACTTTGCAGATAGCACAAATCATCGCACCATTCACTTAGATCTAAGGTATTTCAACACTTAGCAACAGTAAAATAGATCAGATCCGGCAGATCATCACTAAGCATCTTCATACATGTCAGATCTAACATTCACACACCTCTAAGAAGCACAAAGCATAAGTATATCTATCTAAATATATCAAAGCACTTAGCAAAAGAAGGGATAAACACATCAAGTCGAAGCACAAATTTACGTAAATCATAACACACAGATTTACGTGGTTCACCCCCACCCTGGGGCTACGTCCACCAACTCTTCTTTTTTATTAGCATCTTCAATCTGTTACAACATAGAGCCACCAAAAATCTTGTTCGCATAGGACAGAAGATCTGCGCAGCTCACTATATCCTTCTTCCTTACGCTACAACACAAAGCCTTCAACAACTCCTTACAACGACTTGCACTTAGCTTTGCAATCCTCTTACAGTCATGCACATAGCACTTAAAAAATCTATTAGCACTTAGCTTACACCACATACATCTCTATGTATTCCGATAGATGCCTAGATATCTATTTATACATTACAAAAGTGGTCCTAAGCGTGGGTAAACCCATGGGCCGACATCCCTTTCCCATTACATATTCCCAAAAACCCAAAAGGGACCCAAAAGTGGGTCGAGATTCCACAATCTCCGCTTCGTCTGGCACTCCATCTTCGACAGGCTGTCGAAGTCCCAAAAATGGTTAAATATGGCCAAGTATCTCCCAAAACTTGGTCAATTGCTAACAGGACCCCAACACTCACCTGTGACTCATCCTGAGTCACTCTGGTCTACGCAATTCAACCTCAAACACCTCGAGCTTGGCTCGAGTTGCTTCGACTTGCTGTTGTGTTACAACCTCTTTCTCGACAAACTCTTGGATGAGTGCATCATTGACGAGTCCCTCTAGGCGTTGTTATGTTGCACTCACAACCTATTCTAGCTCTGCTCCTCGACTTTCAACTTCTGTGAACAACTGACATGCCTTATCTTGCACCAGTTGAAGTCGTTGAGTGATGTCCATCACTTTGCTCTGGATCATATGGATCTGCTGCTGGGTCATGCGGTACTCATGAAATCTCTTCATTCTTTCTACGAGTGATAGGGCCTTCAACTACCTCTGTAGATTTTCAGCTTCATACTTCGTCTCCTGGAGCTGTGACTCCAATTTATATAGCTCTGGTTTCTTAGTGAGGTTCTCATATGTCTGGGCGTTATGGCTACTCAACTGCTTTCACTCCAAGGCAAGAGCTTTCAGTCTGTCAACTACGCTGTGGGTAATTGTTTCTCTTTGGTCTCTGATCTCCTGCAGGGTCTCAGGTACTGCGCGAAGCTCTAGATCTGTGATTCGTTGCTAGAGCTTCTGGATCACTTCTTCCAGTTGTGCCACCTGCTGTGGAACTCGTTCTTTTGTCTATACTTCGATGACAGTCACAGAGTGAAGTTCTCTGTTGAGTAGTTCCTTTATCTTAATTTGCTCTGTGAGCAACTATTCCTTGCTTTGTTGTAGCTCTGCTTTCTCTGTATCCCATTTTTCTTGGAGAGAGATATTTTCTCATTTTGACGTGCTACACTACTCCAAAAGAACTCCCTGTACCTGTGTTNTGAGTGGCTTGCGCTGTTTCTTCTTGAGCCCATCGAAGGTGAGCTTCGACTATATCAAAAATCCGGTGGAGTTGAGTTGTCTCATCTCCTACTTCTGGTGTTCCGACTGACAGGGGCACAATGGAGACTGCGTGCTTTGACTGAAGTGCCTAATACACTCCTTAGAGCTCTATCTCAATCTGATTATACATATCCTCTTGTCTAGTCTCTTGCTTCTCTACTATATCCATCGCAGCATCATTCAGATCTGCGACAATGAAGTTGAAGTCGTCTGGGGTCATTTTGGTCTTCAGCTTAGTCATGGGAGCTTTGGACTTCTTCCGGGAAGAAGGTTTTCGAGGTGAACTCTTCCTCTTCCTCAAAAGATTTTCTTCGTCTCTGAGCTTCTGTTCGACTTCTTCTAACTCTTCACCATCACCCTCTTGCTATGGTGTGATGGAAGCATTCTTCATCGAGGCACTGCTTAGGTCTTGCACTTCGCTGATCTTCTGTTGCATGCTAGGTCTGGGTATATCCTGCACAATTTCTGGACTATCTACATCAGTTATCTCCACAGGGTCAGCTGGAAAAAGGAGGTCCACCGACCATTCCTTTGTGATCTCCTCCAATTCTTCTTCTATTGATTTATAATAGGACTGTAACTGCTTCTTGTGCTCGTCAACGCACGCTGTGATGTAGAGAAAGTGTCTGTCTGTGCTAAACTTCATCATGGGCCAAAACCTGTAGAGGGTGTTTGGAGTGATGTGCGGTGTAGACTAGATATCTACTTTAAACTGATTATAACATGAATGAAACATGACATTTGACTACCATTTTTTATTCATATCATTCAATTACCATAGGGTATTGAACTTCGCAGCCAACTATTCAAAGTGTTTGATGCCCGGGAAGGTTGCACCTTCCGGCATTTCCCATGCAATGAATGCGATCAGTATGAGGAGCCAACTGAAATGGAACTCATACCCTTGGTCCTACACTTCCCTGCAATCAAGCTCTAGCTGTTTTACAAGGTACTGTGCCCAATTCCTCTGTACACCCTCCATGCACTTTCCTGCAAGGTCTACTAAGAATCTGGTCACTTGGGTGGGCTGGTTCTTGCGAACTAATTTCCCAACAATTAGTTGACAGGATAGGCACATTGCGCCGTTCTATATAGAGGCTACCTTGTAGCCTCGCATTCCCTTATTGACATTGCCATGGATATCCTTTATCTTTTGCGCAAGAGCGTGATCTGCAGTCTTGCCGGGGTAAAAATCCTGTGGGTCGGGGCCCCGCATGCTCAGCCCAGTGATTCGATGAATCAAGGTCAGATCCACTGTGATACGTTGGTTCATCAATAAATATACTCCATGGTAACAAGATAACAACAACTTAACATATGTGTTTACTTCTTGATGTCGTTCGAAGTGTGGGATCTTCATAACATTAAGTAGGGTAGACTACGCAAGGTTATGGGTCCAAGGCTGGGGGATAATATTTGAATTCTTGCCTTTCGTCTTGGTCAGATACTTATGCGGGGCAAGCATACTATAAGCTTTACGGTCTCCAAGGTTCAAGTCACTAAACTTTAGCGCTGTTATCTTATCCTGGTTTGTGTGAACTGCACGTATCCCTTTCGGGAGGTACATAGTGACCAAGGCATAGTCAAAATCTCTAGGCACACTATCTCTGTTCACTGTGCCGCTCAGAGGAGGTATATATGCAGGTAAGATTCTTGGAATCAACTTAGCATTTGCGAGATCATCTCTATGCTTCGTTCTCATCTCTATTGTGATTTTGGAAGTTCCTGGTCCACGAGCAGTCAATGGAGAAGCTTGGACTCCTCCTGTCGATGATGCTTGCACACCTGCAGACATCCTTCTTTCCAACATGATTTTCTCGGTCCTGAGATCAACGAGTACTTCCTTCGCAGATTCTTCAAGTGCGCTAAACTCCTCAGACATACACGCTCAGGGTTAATAATATCAGGTTCACGAAGTAATATAGACACGACAATAATATGGAAAGTAAGGGTGTAATGATCTTTGGACAATCTTAACCAAGGTTGCGAGCTCAAATTATTGATTTGGAAAAAGTGTTCTTCATGCATGGTGCGACGGGGTAAATAGGAAACTCAACAAGGGATTGCTTGCAATGAATATGGGGCTTCATTAACTCTTGTTCTATCCGTTATGGCACGATCCAACAGTTAGGTGGCGAGCCATAAATGTTTTCCAGCCGTTCAGAGCATCGGTCGAGCATATATATCTTCCCTAATGGCTATATTGCTTCGCCACGGTGAAGTGACCTATGTCGTTGTTCTGATATATTGGTGAAGCTCGAATTCTGCAAATTTTCCTTCTGCGAGGCTCCCTCTGGAACCTTCTGTAATTTTTAAATCTTATCCCTCTTCTTACTTAGCTTCCTAGCCTTATTTCCAGTGAGCTTCATCTCGGTATTCTTCTTTCCAATCTGATTCTTATCTTCTTTAGATATAGTTACTACACGCTGTTGAGAATATTTCAGGGTTAACATCTCTTCTACCTATGGAATAAGTACTTTAGTCTTCTGAGGGTGTTCTAGAGGTCTTGCAGCTTTGACATTGGAGTCTCTAGGGTCAAATAGCTTTGATCCGTTCTCCTGTTCTTTAATCAATTGAGCGATCTTTCTGGTCATGAAATATTTTAACTCTTGTTTGTTTTGTTCCAAGGCTTCTTCTTATTTTTTTCGTCTGGCTTGATCTCTTTCAATCCAAGGTTTCCCTAGTAACATGGTAAACATGGCGTTGTCTTCAATACATTTGATAATATCAAAATCTTGCTTTGTCGAAGTTCCATTGACAGTCATAGGTATCCGAGTGAGCCTTCCACATAGATTTACTAGCTTTCCTTTGAATAAAATTATTCCTCCTAGGGAAGGGATCATAGCAGGCCTTCCTATAGCTTCCCAGGTTCTTTCTGGCATAATATTCGCTTGTGTCTCAATGTCGAAGTCCCCTATTCTTGCCTCAATGCATTCTTTTTCTTTGAAAATATTTGATAATCTGACATGTCGGTGGTCATTCAGGGTCTCTTTCATTTGTATCAATACTTTCTCTGATTCTTGTTGGGGTTCTGCCTTTTCTGGATCTACCTCTTGGTTCAAATTCATTCTTTCAAGCTTAGCAATCATTCTGGGGCAATCCAATACTTCATGGTCCATAACCTTACAACAAAGACAACTAGGTCTTCTTCCAGGGCATTCCTTAGCAAGATTTCCTGGTCTTCTGCAACTGTAACAGAGGGTCAATCCTCTCTTTCTTTTAAATGATCCCCAACTCCCTTTATACTGCGCACTAGGATCATAGGAGTTAACCTGCAACAAGTTCTTTCTATGATCCTGCATCCATTTGTTAGTCCAAACATTCTTTCTATGCATAGGTATAACATATCTATCACTATTCTTATCAGATCTATTCATATCAAACCTTATTTCATCTATTAATGCCCTAGTTTTTAAGCTAGGATAGAATCTATCAAACATACCTAGATCCACGCTTTAGAAACAATTTTTTTTGCTTATCTTACTTTTACAGAGCACAAAACTTTTCAGATCTAGACTTCCTTAACTATTCTTACCTTTATCAGAGCACAAAACCTACATATCTCACCTCTTTTTTTTGGATCGGTATTCTTTTATTCAGATTTGACCTTCTGACCTTCTTCTTGGCACAAAGCTTCCATATCTTTCTTTTTAGTTATTTATTTTTATTTTTTATTTTTCCAGATCAGGCTTTTTTTCTTCAGATCTGGCCTTCTCTCTTTAGTATAGAGCTTTTCAAATCAATTAGAATATTGCGCACTAGGGCACAAATCTATGCATAGAGCTTTCACAATTTCAAGATGAAGCTTTGCACAAAGCTTCCTCTTTCTTAGTTCCCAACAATCACAGTTTTAGGTCCCGACAATAAAACCATTTGTTTGCACAGGGGCAGACCCAGGGTTCAATGCTACAAGAGCACACCAATAAAACCCTAACTACTGGCCCTTTCGACAACACCTGTGAAGCAGATGAAGTCTCACCTGAGGTAGAGGCAGGGGTGGTTGCAAGACTCAGGTGTCTGCAACCTTAGCTGGGACACAGACCTGTGATTATATCATTTATAGAGCACTTAGCACCGATAGATTATCAATATTCAACCATTACTCTAGTTCACAGATAGCACAGAGCATCGCAACATTCACTTATATCTAAGGTATTTTAGCACTTAGCAGCAATAAAACAAATCAGATCCGGTAGATCCGCACTAAGCATCTTCATACATGTCAGATATAACATTCACACACCTCTAAGAAGCACAAAGCATAAGTATATCTATCTAAATATATCAAAGCACTTAGCAAAATAAGGGATAAACACATCAAGTCGAAGCCCAAAGCATAACACACAGATTTACGTGGTTCACCCCCACCCTGGGGCTACGTCCACCAACTCTTCTTCTTTATTAGCATCTTCAATCTGTTACAATACAGAGCCACCAAAAACCTTCTTCGCATAGAACAAAATATTTGCGCAGCTTGCTAGGTCCTTCTTCCTTGTGCTACAACACAAAGCCTTCCACAACTCCTTACAATGACTTGCACTTAGCTCTGCAAGCCTCTTACAGTCATGCACAAAGCACTTACAAAATCTATTAGCACTTAGCTTACACCACATACATCTCTATGTATTCCGATAGATGCCTAGATATCTATTTATACATTACAAAAGTGGGCCTAAGCGTGGGTAAACCCACGGGCCGACATCCCTTTCCCATTACATATTCCCAAAAACCCAAAAGGGATCCAAAAGTGGGCCGAGATTCTGCAATCTCCACTTCGTCTGGCGCTCCATCTTCGACAGGCTGTCGAAGTCCCAAAAATGGTCAAAATGACCAAGTATCTCCCAAAACTTGGTCAAGGGCCAACATCCCCCATCAGAATAGGAGGACCTTTGCATGCATCCAATGAAGAATATATTGCTTTTGAGGCAGCCATGTTATGTGATGCTCCTGAATCTATGATCCAAGCATTAGGAGAGGAGTTTATGGCAATCAAGGCCTGACTAGAATTTCCTTTCTTGGGATTCTGATCTTCTGGCTTCTTCTTCTTGTCACCCTCAGGAATGCGATCTCCAAGGTTGTTTTGCTGAAGTATTTGAGTCATTAGATCTATTTTTTTCTACATGCATGCACATTCTGGATGGAATCGTTTGTGACAATATGTGCATTTATCCCCTTTTCTTCCCTTTTCCCCTTTGGATACGGAGGCATCGGTGAAGGGTTTTGAGTACCCTTCCTTCTTCAGATTTGCATGAGCTTTCCTTTTTCCTTTATCTTTAGATTTATGATATTGATGGCTGCCATGTTTCACATTAAGTGCATGTGCCTTTGGGCCTTCGATTTTTCCCATGTTGATGAGCTTGGTTTTCTCTTGTGTCAGGGATTTGATAAATTCCTCAAGAGTGTTGTTGGGAAAAATACCCTACGGACCAACAAACTAGGGTCAGACTTGCATGCAGATTTTGACCGTAAAGAAATTACTTTTTAACCTACCACCCGAAAATTAAACCCCTCTTTTACAATAGATGCATGGAAAGGAACTACTAACCTTGTTACTGACGTTTGGTGTAGATCCTTCGTTGTTCTTTTGTCCGCTTGCTGGCACTGCTCCTTCCAACGATAACCTGCAATCAAAACAAACAACAATGCATGCACGCTACTTTTCTACTTGAGGGTTAGAAATTAAGCATAAATTAACCAAACCATAGATAACTCATGCATTGGGATGGGAAAAGTATTCTTTTATTATTTGAAAAATGAATCAACTTAAAATCAAAGTCGAGACCGGCCACCACTCCTTGATCCTGATCCTAGGCTCCTCTTCGTTTGTCCTCCAACTGCTTTGCGTTAAATCTCCTTTGGCATGAGGAAAGGCTAAAGGGTTGGGACAATGGATTCGGCAAATGGGCAGAGTTTCTTCACTATATTCTTCCTCCCTCAAAATGGTACCCCTACCCCTTCTTTTATAGGCTAGAAGGAGCTAGGGTTTTGGACGAACTCTCGGCCATGCATGGCCGGGAGTTTCAGTTAACTCACCCATAGCTTTTTGTTTCGTCGACAACTTTCCTATTTTTGTGCTTTGTTAGGTACACGTGGGCTGTAGTGGGCCTGCCAGCATGCACCCGCGTGCAGTAATGGGTTAGGGCACGTGGGCCTTGACCCAAGAGGATTTTCAAAGAGGTTGTTCAGCAGATGTTTTGGCAATGAAGGGATATGAGTTGGCCTGATTCCAGGTAAGCATGTGTGGTGCAATTTAGGGTTATAACAGATGCCCCCTAATGTGTGAGGTCAGAAGAGCATCTGATGGCCGAAATACATTACCA
>SNQJ01S0090322.1:32727-50296 GCA_010110895.2 Picea sitchensis | reverse complement strand
GGGGTTTCGGCCGCTGGCAGGCATCTATCTTTAGCCTGGTTTTCTTTCTATTCCAAATAGAATCAGCTTCAGATTTTGTTAAATAATGCATAGTTGAGCTCACTATCTGGGCATCTTTATAGAGTCGAGTTGAGGCCCAAAGCTGCTTCGACGTCAATGCCTGAATTGAAGGCAATGGGCGTGTACATCCAATGCTCGTCGGAGCTGAGAAGCTACACCCGGAAAACTAGTAATCAATAGCAGCTCATCCATAAATTATAGTACAGAAGCTCACATTATAAAAACTATGGTTAAATCACTCTCTATACCCTAACATTTAACGAATCTGGAAACATAAGACTTTACACTGACCTTGACTTGGAGCTGCATGAATTTCACGTAATCTATTGCCTGCTCCAGCATTGTACTGATATCAACCTGATCACAAATCGGATGCATATGCATTTCTCAGATAAAGACAATTGAAATCAGAGCTAGCTAAACCTAAGTGTGTGCTTCAAAACGCACTTCATACCTTGGTACCATTTGGAATAAGATTCTGTAATATTTTCAGCCTTTCATTGATTTTTTCCCGTCGATTCTGTAAAATCAAAAGCAGATTCGTTAAGAAAATCAGTTTGAACATTATATATTTGGCAATCTTTCAAAACCTGTAATTATATTGTAAGCTTGTTTAGATACCCGTGCATAAAGGCTTTGCGGATCACTTGCGGAACACCTTCTAGCGCGAGGTTTTCCGTTCGTATTGAGAGTTGGGCCAACTGCTATTGAGTTGATCACATCTACATGTGACTTACAAGACACGCCATTACCATGATCTGAAGAGCCCTCAGTCAGCTCAGAACTATTGTCATTGGTATCGGCTATTTTTCCAGCAATGCATGTCTGAGACAAAATTCCCGCTGATTGTTCCCCGGTACACAATCTTTTCCCATGAGAACATAACTCGTGATCTGATATATCCCGATCAACCATCTTTCGCTTTTGGTCGGTATCATGACTTGTTGTACTCATCTCCCATGATTGCTGGTCAGAGTTCACAGATTGTCTGTAAATAACATCATTGTCCTCGTTCAGTGCCAAGCCAAGATCATCAGGCACGAAAGATGCCAAGCCATTACACGGTATCGTCATAGATGGATTTTCTGATGACAAATTTGTGCTCAGCAGCAGTGGCATTGAATTATTTGTCCAATAATATTCATTGACAAAGTAATTCGGAAAATCATTATCAGAAGAACAAGAGGACGAATCTCCAAGCTCAGTCCAATAGTTGAATCTGGGTTGGGGCCTCTGAGGATAGAATGTGCTAGCCTCAGCGGCTGCAGGTGTATCGTATTCGAGATTAGTGGCGCCTAGCAAACTCGAATCAGGGGAATCCACAGCCAGACAGTCCAGAATATTATTGCATTCATTTCTGGCCAATTCAAACGGATCCCCCACTGCGAATTCATTGGTGTATGCTAAATTTGTAAGCAGTCCATGCGCTTCCTGAAATTCTCTCAAGCTTCCAATGTCTAGTACAAATGGCGCCTCGTCAAATCGTGCAGGAGATGAGCTGGAGGACAAAATATCAGACATTGTGGTTGGCATGTAATGGAAGAATCTTGCAGATTCCATCTGTAAGAACGGATGTTAAGACAGACTGCTATCCAGAGCCTTAATTCCAATGATAGGATTTCCAAGTGATGACAGTGTAGGAGAACTAGGCAGGTACTTATCCAATAAACGAGAAAATGACGGGGAAGGTAGGCATGTTCAGACAACTCATCGTGGGACCGCTATATAACATAGCTGGCTTAACAATAACATCCCTAAATTGAATATGGACAAAATGAATTGCACGTTAAGGCGACTAGCCGTCGCAGTATCATTCTCAGCATGCATATATTACTCTTGAATCGACCTAGCAGAGACATATTCCTTTGGATATGCGCAACCCTTTGCTAATTAAGGATGTTACAGTAATTGAAAACTCTTGAATCATGCTAATTATGGGCATATTCCTTTGGATGTGCGCAACTCCTTCCTAATTAAGGATGTTACAATAATTGATTTTTCGAACATTCAAGCCTTCCCGTCTTTCCAAAAGCAATAATGATTTAAGTGTCTGTTTTCAATGTCAAATTGATAAAGAGGTTAATAACGAAAATATGTATTGGGCTGAGCTGGCCGGATGACTGCACCATCCTTGCCTCTTCCATGTCATTTTCAAATTTGGGTTGCCTTATTGGAATTGATACAAAGTTCGAAACTATTAATTGGTTCTCACAGTAAAAGACAAAGTCGGACAAAGTCTTTTAGGTTTAAACCAGGGTTGGAATATGACGAGCATTTTCTCAGAAAATTTCCATATACACATCTTCCATGATGCCCAATAGACCTTGGAGTGTAATTTTGATGTTTAACAGCTTTTGGAAAATGTTATTAATTTATTTGTGTTCCTCTTTATATAGTGTTGGGGAGCAATTGGAGAAGCGAGCATTACACCAGATTTTCAGTACTAAGAGGACGGGAGTGTTCACATTTTTCTAATTTGTTTCGAGGTAGGTTTATTATATATATATATATATATATATATTCTTATTTTATAAAAATTTTAAATTATATAAAAAGAATAAAAATATATTTTATTCAACTTCAAAGTAACATATAAACTATATTTTAAGATTCTTAAAATATACATTTTAATAAAACACTAATTCACCTAAGATCTAGTCCTAACCTCCCACCACTAAATGTAAATAGTGAAATTGGCAATGTCCTTGAGTCATTGAGAAACTTAATAAGAGATTTGAGAAACAAGAGAGGGTATTTTACTCGCTACATCATTAGAGACTATTGTATCCTACATTGCTAATGATAAAGGTAAGAAACTCATATTTTGGATTATAGGAATAAGATATTTGAATATTATAGGATGGTTTTAGATAGAACCAATGGGAGTTTAGAGAGATTTATACATTTTAAAACAAGAGATTATGAATTTGTTTATTGTATTTTAAAGTTAGTTTGCATGTTCCTTTGATATAGAAACATATTTGCATGGACTGATGCACATACTGATCTATTATAGATTGCTTGATGAATATGTGGATTATGATTTTCTAGAAACTTTCATACAATAATAAGTACATTTTATTCTATTTCTTTATAAAATTATGCACTCAACTTGCCTTAGGTCATCATGTCAACTATTTTGATATTGGTGAATTCAAGGAAGTGAGTTGTGGGTTTGTGCAAGATTGAGAAAATGTCAGGCATGACCCATTGAGAAGGCTTCACCCTCCTAGGTAGATTCCTAATCCCCCTATTGAATATCCCACCAATTTAGATAACATTTGTGAAGCCTAAAAGTTGATTTCCACCTTCATCCATAATTTACTACAACATAGCATGTTCATTTCTTTATCTTGTCATAGGGGGTGTTTAGCGAATAATGGGGAAAGGATTGGTCCTTCAGGGAATGTAACCAGTTCTAGGTAGGAGAGGTCACATGGATAGATTATTAATCATTCCAATGATAATTCATGTCAACCTCATTGATGCTTGGGTTATGGGTGGATAGATTATTAATCATTCCAATGATAATTCATGTCAACCTCATTGATGCTTGGGTTATGGGTGTATAGAGGCCATAAAACCAAACAATTTTATGGAGGAGGTTGGTACAAAATCATATGTTTGTACTTCATTGATTATATATATATATATATATATATATATATATATATATATATATATATCGGAACAAAAATGGCCCATTTCATATATAGTTTATTTCATTATTTTTTTTCCATACCTAATTATTTCCTTTGTGTAGTAGCTACAATTCAATAATACTCTTGCATCACCTCTAGATATATCATTGATAGTTTCAAACATTGATGCAATAGTTGGAGGGAGTTGCTTGTTTAGTGTAGATAACACATAGGTATTGTGCAACTTTGTAAAATGATATTATCTATATTTCCAGTAAGATCAACCATGATTCCAATATGTTTGCATTCTTACAACCTACATGTTACCCTATAAATTTCTTAATACATAGTTACATTTGTATGCAGTTACTATCTCTAGTCTAGATGATCTAATATAATTTTCCTTTTTAGCAACATGTGCTAACTTATAGAAAGTTTCATATCAGTGATTGCGGTGGTCATGTTTAAAAAATAATAATAAGTAGTTTCACATTGTGGTCATGTTTAAAAAATAATAATAAGTAGTTCCACATTGTAAACATATTATTTATATATATGTATTCAATATAAAATAGCTTTGCAATGGATCTACATTGTAGATATCATAAAAAAGATACCTAGGATGCCACCTAATAAACCCTAATGCAATGGAGGTGATTTACTAATTGGTTCTTCTAAAGAGATAAAATAATCATTGTAGGTGACCATATACGATTCAAGTGGGTAAATTTCACTAATGGGCTAATTTTCCATGGTTTTTCTTTAAAAGAGATTTTCCAAAATTTTCATTTTTTCAAAAAAAAATTGGCCCAAATTCCATAGAATAAAAATTATTTTACCTTAAAAATCACCAAAATTTTATAAAAACTATACAAAATCCTTAGAAATTTGAATATTTTTACAAAACTATCGCCACACATTTTGAATTTTGCATATTAAGAACTAGTAAGATTATCCCATATTTATACATTTTAATATAAATTTATAGCCTTAAAATTATCCATGTAAGTAACTCTTATGTTATATTTCATTGTAGCTAACATCCATGTAAGTTATTCTAATTAAATAGCACAAAACATTTAGATGTCAAGCATGCCAACATATCTAAAAATTGATCTGAGATTATGTTTCCTTCAAAAAAATATAGTGTTGACATAAACAATACTAAGATAAAATTATACAAAAGATAAGAAAATACATTTTTTCATGAAAAATGGGCATAGAGTTTGCGATTTATAACCACCTTTTTTTTTAAACTTATATTGTTTGAATGTAGATTGGAAATCTACACCCATAAGAAATTACCTCTTTAGAAGGAAATTATTTAGAAAAAGATAAACACACAAAGAATTGACCCACCCCTTGACAAGCATGGTAAGAGGTATAACCAAAAAAATTACTCTAGAATTTTGAAATGCTCATAATGGGGAATTCACCTAATAGAGTGAGTTTCATATCTACATGCAAACTCCCAATAATTACGGACCATGATAAAATTGATTAGTCTAAAACTTGAATTCAACAAACTACTTAATACATCAACCCAAATCCACTACATAAACGTAGACCTCCACAACATGTTTAGGTGACCACAAAGAGTTTGGTTTGTACAGGTTCACTTTTATCTATTAATATCGTTACAATTAAAGAAATCCTTAGAGTTTTTCCATTATGATTTTTTCACTAGGTCAAGGAGCCCAAATATCAAACTTGAAGGGAGGTCATTAGGAATCATAGTATACAACTTGTCAACAATAAACTCGTTAGGGTTCGGAAATAAAAATATGGCTTGTAACTCTACCCAAGGAAGTGATTACTTGGATTTTTGTCAAAGGAGTTGTTGGCCAAGACAAGGCCTTTCTTATTGAACCAAGGTTTTACTATTTTATGTTACCAAAGGTCTCCACCATATGCAATGGTTTAAAAGAAACCTTCCTCAAGAGAGGTATTTCCGAGAAAGAAGGCTTAATGACCTCAGGGATTCAAAAATACTTTGGGAAATGAGGAACCATTTTCTCTTAAGTGATAAGATATGTTATATTAAGGGATTTCTAATAAATTTTCCCTAAGAAGCTCTCAAAGAGACATGGAATTAACATTTTTCGCCATCCATTTAATGGATCACTTATTTGGAAAACCGTCCTTTTACATATGTGTGAACATTTAGCATAAGCAAACACCTCCACCTCCAATTATTTGAATAGAACAAAATTTATGACTTATACTATGAAGACATTTATCCTCAACCATATTGGGCCACAAGAAGTTTCTTAGGCCCTTCACCAATAGTCTCGAAGGGGTACCCAAGATGAAGATTAATAAATACCATCAACCACTTTTTTGCATGCTTATAATTTTGTTGCTAAGGCCAAAGTATTAGTGAGCCATTTTCCCATTTTCTTCTTGAGTTTTGGACCATCACGTTTAATAGTTCATTGGATAAGGCTTGAGATGTTAAGGATATCAATCAAAGATTAATCCACTAAATAAAAGTGGTGCTCTTGTTAGCATCACTTTCCAATTTTGGAGGTTCATTTTAAGATTCTCATTGCAATGGTACTAGTTTTCAAGTTCAAAGGTTTCAAATAAGATGTAGTTTTAATATAGAAAATAAAAAATGATACTTTTGTTAGCACCAATTTTGGATTCAGGGGTTCATTTTAAGGTTTTCTTAACAACATTACAACTACTATTAAGACCATTACTACAAATGGTGGTAAATTTAACATTGAAAAGAAAAGGGTGTTACTAGTACTGCCACTTTTTAAAAATGGGGTAAAATTATCCACTAAATGTGATCTCTTAAAATTAATAGCTATGAAGGATTCTTGTGAAATTGGTAACTATCTTAATATCTAGTACTTAAACTTCAGTGGTACAAATGATTTCTCTATAAACTTCAATTTTCATTCTTTTCTATGTATGTATTATTATATTTTCTTTCATTTATTAAATACAAACAGTTCTAGACATGCCACCTCATCTATAGGTAAAGACACATGGGAATCTCCCCAACACACAACACATGTATAATTATCAAATGTGCTAGAAGTGAAAACTTTGTCTAACCTTTTTTTCTTTCCTTTATCACTTTCTTCTATGTATGTATCCTTTGTTGAGGTGTTCTCTTCTTGTACATTATGTTTTTAGTTCGTAAATTAATGTTTATTGATTTCATTTTTGTTTGATATATAGAGTTTTATAACGTGTTTTCCTTATCTATTTTTATTTTCTAATTAAATTTATCCATCTCTTCAATCTCGAGTATGATTCTTTCTTCTTCTAACTTTATCATTTCTTATTTTTCCCAACTTCTTATACTTTGCCTCTATTTTTAACTTTGGTTTCTAATCTAATTTACTTAAACTTCTTTTCATTTTGAATTTTAATTCTTTCTTCTTCCTCTTTTTCCTTCCATATTAAATTTCTATTTCTCATAGTGTAAACATAATTGGTCCTTTTTCTTCATTCTCATTTGCATTTCTTCCCAAGACTTTGCTCTCCTAAGAATTTATTTTGCATATCATCCATAATAATGACATAGACATGGTATGAGTTATTTCTTTGCATGCATTGGCACTAAATATTTTAGATTAGGTTTCTTAAACCTCTTCTCACAAAATTAAAATTAAAATTAAAATGATGTAAGAGTAACATCTTTTAATCTAACATAGGAAAAAAATTTCAAACCATAAGCACCTATGTATAACATCTTTTAATCTAACAGAGGAAACAAATTTCAAACCATAAGCACCTATGTATAGAGAATATGGTATGAAAACATTATATTTATCTTCCATCAAATGTGCATTAAATTTATAAGAAGTAGTTTTCTAGTGAGCTATCTCCACCAATATGAATGTGTTTCTTACCATTTTTTTTAATAAGTGAGGGACAGCAATTTTTTTGTAAATGCATGTGTCTAAAAAAAATTTCAACACACCATTCCACAATCAATTGCATTTCTTCCATTGATATTCTTGGTTTAGTGCACAAAAAAATAATTCAAATTCAAATTATTATACAAAGAAATTGTCAAATATCTTTTTGTATTTCTCTATATACTTTTTTATATACATATTCTCTCACAAATCTTAATAATAAACATGTAATGTTACATTGGAAATGCTCCAGTCCTACTCCATCTCTTGAAATGTACATGAGCACACTATATCAATGAGATATGATACAATGAAAAACCCTATAGGAGACTCTTAATTATAATACTTCACCATAGCAATTTCTTTATATAAGCTATGGGAAATAATTTCTACCCATTTAAATGTATTCCCTTTCTCTTTCTCAATTATAGTATGACACAAGGGAGCCCATGTTTCTTCAAAGTTCTGGAAATCTTTATGTACATAAATTTTAAAGAAAAAGGAAATTATATATACATATGGGATTCTCAAATAGTTGGATCATGTAAATATAATTTTTATGAGATTGGTATATTTTTTTTAATCTATTATTTTTTCAAGATTTTATGATTGTCTTATGTTATAAAAATTTTTTGGGGAAGATACCATTTTCTTGAGATTGATCTTTTTTTTGTTCATCCACAATTTTTTCAATATTTTATGATTACTTTATATTTTGACAAAATCCTTTTTCCAAAGTCTAGTTATATAATTTTTAGGTATTCAGATTCAAGTTCTTAGAGTTCATAATAGCTTTAAAGCTCCTTTGGTGGAAAGGAAGCAATGCATATCACTTAATCATTGACTAAAACTTTGTTTTCTAAATTAACATGATTAGTTATCCATTTTATTATTTTTTAACACAAAAGAATGATTATTTTGGTAGTCTTTTAATGCAACTTAAACCTTCCTTCTTGTTTGATAATATAATATGATTAACTCCTTTTGAAAATGTCTACTAAATCTTGAACTTGTGGATAATTTTCATTTAAATATCTAAGAGCTTGTGGATAATTTTCATTTAAATATCTAAAATATATCTTAGGAATTAGGAAATTCTATTAATATTTATTATTGTGGTAGATACTCTTTACAAACTATATTTGTATAGGGATTTAACATGTTTCTTTTGAATTTTTATACTTGTTTGTGATACCTTCATTTAAAACTTCTTCTTATTTTCCCTTTTGAGTGGATTTTTAATATGAATATGAATTAATAAAATAACATATATCTAGTTCATTAGTTTATGGAAACATATTGAATTATTTCAAGGAATGATTATTATTCCTCCATTAAAAACTTCCTCTTATACTTTAGGCTGTTTTCTTTCAATGAATTTTTAATATGAATATGAATTAATAAAATAACATACCCCATTTAAAATATTATAAATCTCAAACACTTTGAACTGTTACCTTTTAATGAATTTTTAATATGAATATGAATTAATAAAATAACATATCCTATTTAAAATACTATAAATCTCAAATCTCATGGAAACATATTGAATTATTTTAAGAGATGATTATTATTCCTTGCAGTTAACTACAAGTTGTTAGTGAAAAGGTATAATAAAAAAAAATCATAAAAGAAGAAATGGTATCAATACTTTCATAAAACCTATGTTATTAATTCAACAAATTGTAAAGAGAGTTTGAAACGAAGAGTTAACTATAGAATCTCCTGATCATTCTAACTATTGTTATTACCACATCCTATGAGAATTACAATGAAAACTAAATAATTACAATGAAAACTAAATGTTTAAATTCCTTTAAATACTTTGTTCCAACCACTCAAAGGAAATAATATAAGAACATGATTAAAATGTTATTCTAATTCCTATTGTTGATCGTGAGTAACGAGTATCCATGGATAAAATTCATAATAAAATCATAATTGAAAGCCTCTATGAGGTTAATTGAATGCATACCTGGATATTAGTTCGCAACTGTAAAGGAATAAGGATAGAACACAGTTTTAGAGACATCGTAAAACTTCTTATGATACAAAATTTGTAATCACAATGATTTTATAGGTCTCTTAAGTTAATTTGGAAAATAATGAAAATGTTCGGCTTAACATCAATTATGATGTCTTAAAATGAATTTTGAAATGTGTCATTTAAGGGACAATCATGAAATGGTAATAATTTCATGTTTAATCTAATGGTTTCACCAAACATGTCGTAGGTCTGAGAATTATGAATTTGACATCGTACGAGTCATGTCTCAGACTAGATACACACTGTGCTTGAAGAAGCATCCGAAACAATATCGGATCATTCTTAAATATGATGTGTGGCATTGTGTTTAAGCTTTCTTGGGCACTAATAAAAATACCCATATTTTCCTTAACTTACTTCATTGTCCCTGAGGGAGAATGGTGATGGAGAAGTATTGCGGCCTTCTCCTGTTCATCAACTCGAGCCTCACTCTTCAGGCCAGCAGCTTTGCCAAGCATCTTCTGATTGTCAGCTGAACAGAGCTCTTCAGGTATCAGTAACTTCATACGAGATAGATTTAAAACTTGTAGCCATTTTAAAGGTCAGGTGTGTTGGAATAATGTTTACAATAAAATTGGTTTGGATTTGGTTTGAATCTGTAGAAGAATTGTAAAAAGTTGTTGAAAGATTCTCTAGGAACTATCTCTATGTTTAGAAATAATTGCATCTTATTCCAGCTATAGACTTGTAATATTGTGTATAATCATAATAATACAAATTATTATTGTGTGTATTTATTATGCAATAGTTGCTCCTATATTCTCTATTTTGATATCAGAACTAGAGTAATGCTGTCTTGATTTCCTCACAGGAAGGCTAGATATCATTGAGAACACTGATAGAGTCGTAAAGATGCGTGAGAGAAAGGAAGCTGTGCATAAGAGACTGCTTCTCAGATATTCATTGACTGATTGATAAGATTAATGAGCAAGAGAAATGCCCTGCTATCACTGTGTTAAACCTACATCTCAGTGTGAATTGCAGACTTGTGAAATTCGTGGATTTCTCCTCAGTATCCGATCTACTCTTTCAGCGATCCGTTGCTTGAGTGTATTTAGAATATTGAACAGGAAGATGAATTTTTTTAATAACCAAAGTTGCTTTGCATCCATCTGCGCGTACATGGGAGGCAGCTTGATAAGGGCCGTCCAGAATTTTGTTTGTGCCACGCGGTGGAACGTTTCTTCTGAACCGTTGATCTGAGATACTACATGAAAGATCCCAGACTTTTGGTTGAATGGCAAAAGAAGGAAGAAAATGATACAATTGCATTTGATTGATTTGGAAAAACCATATAAAGAAATTTTGGAGCAATTAATTAAATTATTTGGGAAAAAGGAAATGAATGCAAAGTTTTTTAATAAGCTGCAACATTTTAGCCTCAAAATACATGATGAGACTTGTCTCTCTACTCATATAAACGAGTTAGTGTCTTTCTTTAAGCAATTATCTGACACATGTACCGAGGTAGATTCAGAAGATGATAAATAAATTCTATTGAATAGCCTATCTTCTAAATATAACAATGTTGTATTCACATTAAGTCAATTACCCTCACAATGATTGGAAGGAATGGTAGCATCATTGTTATCTGAAGAAATTCTGAAGACTCCGATGGTGGTCCTTATGAAATTGCACTATTTTCAAAAGGTAAGATGAGAAGAATCAAGGGTTGAAGAGAATATTTCTATTGTCACAAGATTGGACATATAGCTTGGAATTGTAGAACTAGTGCTAGGGATCTTCTAAATGGAAAAGAAACTGCAAACATTGTCAATTTGGATGATTTATCAAAATCAGAGAGTGATGAAGAACCACCACTGTCATCTCTCAAATTCTAAAAAATGGAAAGGGGTGGTGTGCTTAAAGTTTTTTATATATGTGTTTTAATGTGTAAAGTTTTTTATATATGTTAATATAAAATAATTATTGTTACTTGATATAAATTCGCAGCCCCGTTTCAAGAACAACGATTCTTATGAGTGAGGATATTTCGTACCTAGACTTCCTTTCTAGAAACCGACTGATAGTCGAGAGAAAAATATGACAGATGGAGGTATGCTCATAGGATGTTTCATTACAACTTTTCTCATGAAAGTCCCGGTGAATCGAGTTTTTCAATATTGTCTATTGTACAAGTTCATGAATAATGGTCTGAAGCATTTATACTTTAAATGAGTTGAATGGTAAGCTCTAAGAAGAGGATGAGAAAGAGAGCAATATAGAGACATCAGAGTGGGTGTAGGCATTTATACTTTAAATGAGTTGAATGGTAAGCTCTAAGAAGAGGATGAGAAAGAGAACAATATAGAGACATCAGAGTGGGTGTAGGCATTGATAAAGACCATGCGAGACAAAGTTAAAATGTTATAACTACTTTTACTTTGTAATTGTGATTTTTATTATTGTAATGTAAGCATTATAGGAGAGTATTGGAATAATGCTTATAATAGAATTGGTTTGGATTTGGTTTGAATCTATCGAAAATTTGTCGGAAATTGTTGAGAGATTCTCTCAACATCTAATTCCAACTATATATACTTTTAATATTGTGTATAATGATAGTAATATAAATTATTATTGTGTGTACGAGTTCTCTAAAACCATAGATTTTTAAATAAAAAGTATAATAGGGCCTCTTAAGAATTTAATCCAAATATGCTGCTTGGTTTTCATGTTTCCAAATATGTTGCTTGGTGATAGATTAGATGCAAGCCAAATGTAATTTTATTAAGTTTACCGACATGGTTTTCAAGGATGAGTTCAAAGTTAGTTTCATAGTTTGCTACAATATTCCTTATGA
The DNA here is from genome assembly GCA_010110895.2 of Picea sitchensis. Classification (NCBI taxonomy): domain Eukaryota; kingdom Viridiplantae; phylum Streptophyta; class Pinopsida; order Pinales; family Pinaceae; genus Picea; species Picea sitchensis. Next base: position 37,864 of record SNQJ01S0090322.1, on the reverse strand, counting down.
GGAACAAGTTAAAAGTTAGTTCGAGTATACTTTGTACGAATTATTCAAAAGTTGTTTTTAGTTGAGTTTTGGAGTTACCTGGGGTCTACTAGATATAACTTTCAAGTTCCTTTCTTTTTCTTCGGGAAAGATCTAATAAATCTTGGATTTGGAGTAATAAACTTTAAAACTCAATCTTTCTTGAGAGGAATTTTAATGTACAAAAATGTCGAAGTAAATTTCAAGCTTTCGAGGCCTGAAATTAGGAAAGTATAAGTTTTAAATATATTTATAGCAACTCATTAAAATCCAAAAATTTATTTCTACTAAAGAATAAAGTAAGTTTAGATAAAAAGGGGTTTAATATTGGAACTTGGAACTTGGTGAGAATTTAAGATGTATAAAGAAAACATTATTTTTTTAGATATTTTTAAACATATTCTATAAGAATAATATTGAAACTTGGTGAGAATTCAAGATGTATAAAGAAAATATTATTTTTAAATATTTTTAAACATAATTGATAAAAATAAGAATTTTAGAAGACATTCCTTTTAAATACCTTCTAAACACAATCAATAAGAAATTTAGGCAAATTTTGAAATATGCATCTACTATTTCAGTTTTACTTAACACTAGGTCCAAATTAACACTATCAATATCAACTTTGATCTATTTCAGTTTTACTTAACACTGGGTCCAAGTTAACACTATCAATATCAACTTTGATCTATTTCAACTTTACTTAACACTAAGTCCAAGTTAACACTATTAATATCAACTTTGATATTATAGTACTTAGTACTTATTTTAGTATTCAATGCAATACTTCAAGTGTTTCCAAAAGGTAAAAAAAACTTGGATGTCTTTCTAATAATCCAAAAGTAATAACCCAATATAAAATCAACCTTTATTGGGTTATAGGATGTCTTTCTAATAATCCAAAAGTAATAACCCAATATAAAATCAACCTTTATTGGGTTATAGCATATTGCTAGGAATATGTAAATGTATTTTCTAGTTCATTATTTTCATTCTTAAAAACCTTCACTGGGATCCATTGATAGTTAGATTTTAGAATAATTTGATAATTATGCTTATTTTTTATTAATTGTAAATATTTTGTCTAAATGTCAAAGATTGTGTTAGTGATGCTAGCTATCATTTTTTATATAAAAGATATCCATGTTATATAAGGTGTATTTTTTCAATTTTTTTTTAAAGATTAGATGTAAAAAACACTTTAAAAAAAATAAAAAAATAAATACCAAAACTTGTGGCATTGTAAATCTAAAGAACCCATTTAGATCATATGTTCCTAACTTCTATATGCACCAATTTAGTTATCATTGTTCTCTAAGCATATCTTTATTTGTTATCTATTTAAAATTACACTTTATGTAAACGGAATTATAAACATAGTGTAACTAGGTCACAACAAGCCAGGATCATATGGAATATGATATTTAACTCTATTGTTAAAAAAAATTGGTGATTTTAAAATGAACTAGGCTATATCCTTATCAGTTGTAAGGGATATAATGTTTCCTTAATCTTGATATAATAGTTTTAACTAAAAGAATAATTGGGATATTTTTTCTAAAAAACATATTTTTTCATATCATTCCTTCATATTTTTCTATTAACATATATAATTTTTTAAATATTTTTTTATTGATGGGTTCCATATAACCTTATTAGTAATCAACAAATAATAGTTGAAGATCTTTTGAAGTTGCTAAAGAATAATAGTTTTGTTTCAAATATAAATTTGGAGTCCCTCCCAAACATAGTTTGATGGACCTTCCATATACAATTCTGTACATCCATATATAGAATTAACATCAAATGATTTCTAGCAATCTGTACTTTAGTGAATTGGCATATATGAAGTTCTAAGATCTTTCTCAAAATAAAATCGGATATACATAATTACTAAAACTTGTCTATTATGATTTATTTCTATACAACTATTTCTAATAAAATTGTTAACAAAAATGAATAGATGATAAAAATAAAATTTATAATATGAACTATGGTACATAGATCTATTAACATTTTGAAGGATCGAGAGTGGATTTGAATAATACCTATATAAATTCAAGTGTTTTATCCATAATTTCAATAATTCATATAATAAATAGTATAGAAGACTAAGCTCTTACATAAAAAATAAATTCACAATTCTCATAAAAAAAAAAACTCAAAACTAAAATTTTCTAGTTTAATTTATGCACGTGAGAATTATGCATATACTAAATAGCATAGAGGTCATTTAAAAAATTGAAGTTCAGAATTCTCATAAAAAACTCAAAAATGTAATTTTCTAATTTATGTATGTTGGTCACTATTTAGAAAAAAGGTTAAATATTTTAGTTAGAATACATAGTAGGTAGAAATTTTTTAAGAAAAATAAAAAATAAGCCTCGTTATGCATAGTATCGTGCATGATATTTTTTTTATTTTGTTAACCTCTATACATAATCAATATATATATTACCATATGCAATGTATTCCATATTTACCATCATTAATCTATGGGTTTAATAATCATGTGTCCATAATCTCATAGATATACATACTATTAGTAAGAGGAGGAAAAGTATGACATATGGAAAGTGAAATTAGTCATCTAAATATTAATAATAACATGAAATGTTGTAGTTATTAGGTTTTAGAGTTTTTCACTCATTTAAAAACTTTGAGAATAGGGTTGTTACATTGGGTTATATTGTAAACTTAAAAAAAATAATTTTTACAATTATAATGGAAATATGGAAAAAGTAGTAAAAGCTAACAAGTAATTTGAAGCTTTTAGTAAAACTATCAATCCAAATAGGTACTTATCAATATTCTAAAAACACAATTTTGTTACAATGATTACAAATTTATTATGTTTCAAACTTAGATTTACTAATTATATTTCACAACAATGATATAGTTTGGGGAAATGAGTAGATGACTTGCTAATTATATTGCACAACAATGATATAGTTTGGGGAAATGGGTAACTCATAATTTTATTCATATTAAGATAATATTACATTTCTGATATAAATTTAATAATTTTTATCTTGTTAGAAAAAGAGAGAAAAATCATAACTTCCTTATAATATTTATTTTATAGTAAAGAATATTACAACTTTTAACTCCAACAATGACTTCAAAAACCCTTTCTCTAAACAATTCTTATATATTTCTGAACATAGATTTCTCCAAACATGTGTAATTTTACAGATACTCAAAATAATCAACACTATATATACTCTATTTAGAATAAGCTTTGAAAAAAAATGGGATGAAATTTTTTAAAGTGTTAGTTCATTATTGAGTTATTGAATATTTGATTTGTCCATTCTCCATCTATATACCAATATTTGAAAGTCTATTCACTTCTCCATTTATTTTCCTATACTTTTAATGAAAAATGGCTGCGTAAAAGTTTGTTTTGAACACTTGAATTTGATCAAATATTAATCCTCTAGAATATATGATTTTTCAACCTGATGTGTTACTAAATTTTACTAAATTTGCAAGATAATTGAATTTTTTAATTTCTGAAGTTTGATTAATCAATAAATGAGAAATCAACCATATAAAATTATCAAGAATATAAATCTAAAGTACCCATATGCTTGCTTGAAACTAATTACAACACAAACATAATTCAAAAACATAAAGTATTACTAAAAAAGAAAAACTATCAACATTTGATATGAACAAGATTTTAGTAAAATATGGAAGGAATAAGAAATAAAAACTAATACAAACTATTTGAAAAAGATTAACTAAAAAACACACTATTATTTCTTTTTAGAGAAATGAATAATAAATAAGAACTAATACAAAATATGTGAAAAAAACATTTTTTTTGCTAAGAAATAAGTTATGTAGAAACACATTTTTGTGGTTAAGAAATAAGTGGAAAATTTCAAAACTAACTAAAATTATATATAGATAACAACTAAGATCATGAGAAAATTTCCTTAATATATGGGTGGATAAGTATTACTTTGTAACACATTTATTAGATTAATAATGTATGAGGATGAACAATTTTTTTTTACATGATGATGTTCTCTCTTCATTTACAAATGGAAATCATTAATATGTAAAAAATTGTGTTTATAAAATGAAGAAATATATATAAAATATAAAAACAATTCATTATTTTTCTATTGTAAATAAAATAGGAAATTTTTAGAGGTTTTATTCTTCTTCAAATTCAAAGTGTGTTTTAACTCTAAAAAAATAAAATATGTATAGTTTTATTCACAATAATTTGTAATTTGTACTATCTTTAAAAACAAATCAATAAAACAAATCAATGGATAAGAGGAAAATCCATTTCATCATTATTATCTTTCACTATTGACACCTAAATCCAATCCATGTTATTCGTTATCTTTCTAAATCATTGAAACTTAAAAACACACAATATCACTATAATTGATAATTTTGAAAAACTAGGTTGAAAAACTAGGTATATATTCATGTCAAAAAATTTAAATATAAAACAATTTCTCTATACTCAACATATATTTTAAATTTAGAAGATGTATTATTGTATTCCTTCCAAAGTAAAATAAGTTACATAATAATATGTTAGAGGGATATGTTTTCACATTTTTGGTAAGTGTATAGCGAAATGATCCATGCAGTATCCTTTTTTTCACATTTATTGAATTTCAAGAATTAATTCTGAAAGTATCTAATCAATTAATGTTATATTACAATTTGGTAAATAGATTTGACGAAATGTGAATAAATTAGTTTATTTATTCCATTTAACCATTTTTCTACCTGGAAGAAAGTAACCATTTTTCAATCAATGATATCTAATTAATGTTATATTACAATTTGGTAAAGAAATTTTATAAAATGTGAATAAATTAGCTTATTTATTCCATTTAACCATTTTTCTACTTGGAAGAAGGTAACCATTTTTCAATCAATGATATCTAATTCTTTCAGATTACCAAATTAGAAAAAAATATTTCAAAGATTATAAAAGTTCAAGTCCTTACAATTAAGTCTAATTTGAAGAAATTTCTCTTATTTGGAAATATAATTTTCGAAGATGTCCTTGCATTCATCCACATGAAGTATAAGAACATTATCCACCTTTTTCACCATGTTAGTTTCTCTTAAATGCCAC
>SNQJ01S0090322.1:0-14234 GCA_010110895.2 Picea sitchensis | reverse complement strand
TGAACCCAAAGAAACGCAAGAAGGATGCAAATAAACATAATCTTCTATCGATTGATTCAAGTAATCGGGTCGAAAGAAGCTCCGATGTGGATAAGAATATTTTATGCACATCAGTGCAAGAGGAGGTGAATCTGAGTAGCCTTAATCAATAGGAAGAGAAGGATATGACCAAACTCTTCCACATCAAGATTAAGGTGAATAATACTAATATAGACACTATGTTCAAATCTAGTTTACAAGTTAATTTTATACCAACATATCTTATCAGCAATCTTGGATTGGAGGTTCAAAATCATCCTATCCCCTATCCATTGGGTTGGTTAAAAAAGGATGAAAATATCAAGGTAATCAAATAGTGTAACATTAAATTTGTTATAACTACAAACTGTATTGATGAATATGTGTTGGATGTAGTACCCTTGGATGTGTGTGGTGTAGTGTTTGGGAGAACCTACATGTATATGAGGGATGCAATATTCAATTGGAGAGCCAACCAATACCACTTGATAAATAAGGTAGGTACTACATAATCAATGTACACAAAAGTAAATTGAATATATCGGTGGTAAATTCCAACCAAGACAAGAAGTTCAGTATTTCTAGTAAGAAATATGTTTTACTTTTCTTAAGAGAAAATATGTTCAATGATAACTCAATAAGAGTAAAGGTATCCCTGGAGGGGTGTACTAAACAGAAGAATCATTTGTTGGAGGACTTTTTATAGGAATAAATAGGAATGTTACAGGAGACTAAAGGGATACCACCCAAGAGGGAAGTGGAGTAAGAAATAAAGTTATTTCTAGAATCCCACTTGAAAAACATTGGGTTGTATAGAAAGTTTGTTCTGGAAGAAAATTAAGTGAAGAAGCAGTTGCAACAACTACTAGAGTAGGGAGTAATTTAATCGATCACCTCACCTTGTGGGTCACATATCATTATAGTACCCAAGAATGATGGGAATTGTAGGATGTGTATCAGTTACAAATATTTAAATAAGATTATACTCGAGAATCAATACCCTCTATCCAGGATCAATGATTTTTGGACCATTGCAGCACACCAAGTACTTCACCAAGTTGGATCTAAAATAATGATATCACTAGGTATGTTTCAAAGAAGAAGACACTTGGAATACCACCTTTAAGACAAGGCAAGATCTATTTGAATGGTTGGTCACGCAATTTGTCTTATTTAATGCACCAAATACATTTATGAGACAGATGAATGATGTAATACACCCATATTTAGATTCATTTGTTATAGTATATTTGGATGATATATTAGTTTATATCTCTACCTGGTAATAGAAAATATCACATATTAATTAGGTGTTAGAGATCCTGGAAAGCAAGAGATGATGGCGAACCTCAATAAATGTGATGTTTCTCAATAGTCATTGGTTTATTTTTGTTGTGTGATTGGTGGATGGAAAATAACGAAAGATCTCGCAAATATGGAGGCCATCATGAAATGGTAGGTTCCCACAACTATCATTGAAGTTAAGAATTTTGTTTGGGTATTGCAACACTTGCAAAAGTTCATAGTTTATTTTTTAGCACTATTTGCATCACTCCATGCCATAACAATCAGTGGTAAGAATTTTCAATGAGGGAATAATCAACAAAATGCTTTTGATGAGATGGAAAGAAAGATCAATCAAGCATTATTTATCTCATTAGAAAGCTTGAAAAATCCTTTCAAAATGGATACATATGCTATCATTATTTACATGTGCAAAAAGGAATGCCTATATGCTATCATTCTAAAATATTTCAAGGGTTATTTCTCAACTAACCTACACACAAGTGGATGGGGTTATTCCCTAGTTCATTTTATCAAGAAGTGGAAGCACTATTTATGGGAAAGGAGACCGAGTAAGCTACAACAAACCATACATTACAAGTGGATGGGGTTTTAACAATAGTTTAATCTAGTTATGAAGTATAAGAAGGGTAGCAAAAACAACTTGGTAGACATGCTTTCAAGGCCACCCACATCCAAGATTACATATTTGGTAATATTTATGAACATGGATCCTTTTATGCATTGTATTATCCTCAAATTATTAGAAAATAAATTCAAAGTTGAAATTAGAAGTAAATTTCCATTTATGGGAATTCAGATTTGGAAATAAATTGTCATTCTGGAAAATCCAAATTTATAATTTTGGATTATGTAATTATTATTTTATTATTGTTGGGTGAAGGTTTGACTTTCCCAACTGTTCTCTTTTGATGGACACATGTATGAGACAATTTTTTTTAATAAATTAAATGATGGAATACAAATGGAACAACCAGGTTAAAAATAGTTGACTATGACTCCATGAGTGGGGAACAAGTTTGAGCTAACTCAGAGCTAATTTTTACAAGTGGTAGAAGTAGATTTGTTTCACTAACAACCCCTAAAAATCATGGATTTGTAAAGCTGTGAATTTCCCCAAGGAGGGAAAGGAATGGAAAGTCTGAGGCACAAGACAAATACAACATATGTTGGAGGCATGACGCTGATTAGTATGTTGGGATTAAGAACTGTCTTGTTGTTATAAGAACAACTGGTGTGAGGCAAAGAATTTTCTGAACTGTTGATGGTGATTGTGGCTAAGGGGTGTGACTCAGTTTTCCCTTATGGAGTCATGGTCAGGCTAGGGGTGATCAGAACAAGTGATCGTGGTTGTTTTGTTTCTATGGTTGGATGGAACATGGTTGTACCATTTGTTTCCCATCATCAATACTTAGATATGTATCTCAACTATGTACATGTATTGTTGATGTTGTACAGTTGATGTTATCTTTTGTATTTCTATACTTATAAATCAGAATCTGTTAAGTGGACTGTATAGCCATGTTAGATTCGTGGCTTGCCACTGTGTAAGAGTACCTGTAGTGACGTTTATCTGAAGAATTATAGTTTAGTATATGTGTGTGTGTGTGTGTGTGTGTGTGCCTATTGGCCATGATAACTTATTTCTTTGATTGTTGTTCATTTACTGTATAAAATCAAAATACCTCAGAATGAAAAGTATAAATAATCTGTATTGAAATTTCTATTGTATAGGTGGAAATAATAAAAGTCCCAAATACATTCTTTCATCTATTATCGGAGAAAAATATCTTATATAGTAGATTGTAGAATGCTTGAAAAAAATACGCTTATTACAGTCAATAGGACGATGACCAAAATATTACAACTTGGGTTTTCCATAGATCCAAGAACTCCATAACTAGTCTAAACAGAGTTTTAGAAAGTCTACATAAAACTTTATGTAACTGAAGTGAGTGCAAGCATGGACCAGTGGAAGGAAAAATATGGAATCTGAATACCTTTTGTGGACAAGATGCTTCCTTCACCAAGTGCACTCTCATTTTCCCAACCTGCAAAAGAGAAATACAATGGTATTAATAACCTTACTAACATCCAAACCCTTAAAATAATGAGATAAATAAAATGAGTCAAGGCATAACTTATCTTCGATCCCGATTGAATATCAGAGTGTCCTCGTTTTCCCTTGCGAAGTAGTCGACCCATGACTTAGGAGGAGGAATGGGTTTATAACACATATGATGGGTTGCCTTGCAATAAAGAGGGACACATCATCAATTTACATCCATGCGAAATTTTCACTTACGAAAGTAAGAAAAACAAACAAACATTTAATCAAGTTTTGTGGCTTTGTTATCCCTAAATATGTCTTTAGTTTATAAAATATAGATAACATATATACAAATAAATTACAAACCATATTTAGTATAAGGATATTATTAACACGTGATTTTGACAAAGAGGTAGCGACAATAAGCTAAAACGATACCAAATAACCAGTAAGTATTACTTCAAAGAAAATTACCAAACCCTGTACATAGGGCCAAAAGAACAGAAGGAATTCACTGTGGTGAAGCTAACCTTTAAAAAACAGATCTACCATTGTGTCCATAATACACATATGGAATTCTAATAATAGTGATGTTTGTAGTAAAGAAATAATTAAAGATGGAAAGGATGCGATTTGGGTACATAAAAATTACAGTAAGAACCGAATTCATATGCTAAAGGTTATTAACACAAAATATGTTCAAACCCTACGAGTATCTTGGTTTTTGCATTCAATAGATGATTTTTCGAATGAATACAAGTATAGGGTACAAAATTTATTAAACAAGAAGATCGTTTTGTTTTTTTATACAAAGTTGTCGAATGCAAGAAATCCTTACAATATGCTGACAAAAATTTAACTATTGTAGATGGAGTAGCAAGTAAAGAATTATGTCGTATTAGTTTTAATATTTAACAAAAATATATTATATTAAGTACATATGAATGTCTATGTTTGAGAAAAACCTGGGAAAGAAATTGCAGAGATAATCAAAATCCCTTGATGGGATAGAGTCGTGATTCTTACTTAGACAGATTCTTTAACTAATAGACATAGTTAAAACATGAATATAACTATACAAAGAAATATTGCATAGTCGGTAACAAATTTATTAAGCGTCGAAGGGTTTGGCCAAGTGTTGGAATGGCAAATTATAACACCATAACCATTTTGATAATGACTCTCGCTTAGGGTCTTCCTGTACAAGTCTCAAAGCTGATGATGATCTCTTACATATAGAATGCATTTGCACCAGAAAGAGAATGCATTACACAAAGGAAACATTGCACATTGAATGCATGGCACTAGAGCAGTTACTCACATATGATTGTGGAGAACCCTACCAGTGTGTTGTTACCCCATCCCTTACCAGAGCTGAGCACTACCAGAATCGACGATCGCATATAGTGAAGAGGTAAAAATGAAAATGAGATCAAAGGGGTGACTATGAGGAGAGAAATGACACCTCAATCCCCTCGTTATTGGGTAAGAGTGACTGGTACGCCATCCAACACCTCTGCCATGTCAAGTTGACTGAAGTTGCGAGCCCACATTGGGTGGGCTCCTGTAAACTCAAGTCGTAGGGTATTGGGTAGGTCTATCGCCTTTAATGGAACCTGCCATAATGTAAATTCCTACAGGATATAAAGGCCTAGTTTTAGACATGACCTGGCATCCACCTCAAATACGATTCATAAACCACTTTAATGTTGTTTTGTATGTGTTTAACCATGGATCGAGTGGACAGAGTTAACATATGCATAGGGTTATAGATTGGTTGTTGTGTGTACATCGTATACCTTGTTTGAAAGTATAGTTTTTTACACTATGGTAATTTTGTATTGTATGGGGTGTTATACCCCTAGCGCTTAGTTCTGGACATTGACAGTTATGTCTCCTAGTTTAACACTATGACCACCAACTTTTAACCTTGTTTCTAAGTTTTACATTGATGACATGTTTTATAACATAATTTGTAACCCTTTTACTTTTATATGAAACAAATGAAASCATATATGCAATTGATTCCAGACAGGTGCCGGCTTWTGGGGAAATCAAATATTTTTATGCTTTGATCACTGTGGCTCCCCATATTATTACAATTTTCAATATTTTTGTGGTATATCTTCCTGTTGCATATGRAATTTTCCTAGGAAGAGATTGGTCATCTATGATCAGGGGATACATAATGAATGTTGGAAGTTGTGTGATGTTTCTAGATAAATAAGGAGTAATGATTAAGGTCACTCGTGAACCCATGAGGTTGTTTTCCTTCAAAAAAAAAGGATAATGAGCTAATGGAAAATTATATAGACGTTGGAATTGGAAACTATGATATCCTAGAAATTGAGCAGATTGWAGACATGGRGAATCAAAAGCATCATTTTAAAGGGAATTGGAGGATGTCTTTTGATTGAGCTTTCTAAAGTTCCAGGAGTGGATTTGGAATCATCCTTCTAAACCCAGAAAATATTGTGCATCCACATGCTATCACACTTGAATTTGTGTGCACCAATAATGAGGCAGAATATGAGGCTTTGATTCAAGGAATGATTCTCACACAAGAAATGAAGATAGAAAATATAATTTTGACTGCAAACTCCAAGTTGGTAATAAATCAAGTTACACAGAGATATAAGATTAAAAAGGGAAGACTTTGTAACATCTCGCTCTAGCGCACTGAGCGAACTTATTCTTTGAGGACACTTGCTCGCAAGTGATAAGATTTATTATGCTATTAAAACTTTGATTTTTATTATGAGGCATTATGGGTTGATGATATGTTGTTTTACTACATTGACACAGACAGGTGCTATTGACTTGGTTTTACTGAGTGTGCAGGGTTTTGGACCTCGAGGATGCAGAGGCATCGATGGAACCCCTTGGACTCTGGATCGAGTCAGGGAGTGTGCCATTGGAGTTTGATTGGTTTACTTTGATATTAGTGCATCTGACTGGATGATATGATATGGATATGTTCTGACATGATACGCTGATGATGCAGGCTGACGATAGCTTGCCGACCAGACTCACATATGGAGTAAAGGGGTCATGCACGACTACCATAGATGTTGAGGGAGAAGTGTGGACAACAACCCTGCCACAACCGACTAGCACTCTCGTCATGGCTCGAACTGTAGGTTAACGATTACCTAGTTCGAGAGGACCCACGATGTCATGACGACAGACTGCGACAGTCACTCACGATGATTCTAAGGGGCGCGCAATAAGGTGAGGGCCTTATTCCTTAGAGGCCCTTAGTCTCCCACATGTTCACCTGGTGGAGTATTGATTCCATGGGTTATTGATGTCTACCAAATCATTCAAGAGGCGAGTGGCACCCTTGGAGCACGTGGTGCATCCTGAAGGGAACATCACACAAGGGAACAAATGAGGTGAGTGGCACCCTTGGAGTACCTAGTGCATCCTGAAGGGCACGTCGCATTTTTGATGATAGAGGGATGAACCTAGATGGCCTTAAGATGAATAATATGTTAAGTAATTTTTAAAACAATTTCCCTAGTTAAATGTCGCCCAGTACGAAATTTAAGGCCTAAGTCTAAACTATGCTAGTGGTAAAATTTTATCTCTCTAAAATAACAATAATAATAATAATAATGATGATGATGATAATAAAAATAAATCCACATGAATAATAATTATGATCTTCGTTAAATCTTGTAACATGAAGGGAGTAAGAAATGAATTGTTTCAAATTTTTTTTTATGTTGGATTAAAATTTAAAAAGGGAATTAATTGTTTTATTACCTTAATAAATTAAAATATACTAATTAAATAAGACAAGGGAAAAAGGGTTAATTTTCACACCTGCCTTTTTGAGTTCTAAGTAAAAAGGGGAAAGAGAGAAAATCAAAAAAATTAGGAAACTAGGGAAAAGAGGTAACATAAAAAGGGAAAAAGGGGAACTTAAGGGGAAAAGTGGAAAGTCAACTTACTAAAGAATCTATCATTTAAGAGCTTTCTAATTTTAAACTGAATTAACAATTTCATAATAGGGAAAGCCTTTAAAACCTGTAAGGGAATTTGGGGACACCTAGGAGTGATTCTAGGAGTAACTCTAGGTGGGTGAGGGAAATAAGACAATTAATTAATTAATGAAATTAAATAATGGAGGAATGAAGGGGATGGGTGACACTTGTACGGAGAATAATTTTTAGGAATTTATTTAAAAAACACTTTAATTAAATGAGATTTTAGGAAAGAGGAAAATTTTGAAACTCTATAAAATGAAGGAAGGAGAAGGAGGAAGGATCATGTTTTGTTTGCGTAATGTTACGTTGTAGAAATATCTACTTGACTAATTTACTTGTGGGAGTTGGGATACCCAACTCGGAGAGGAGTGGTAGCTCGGCCTTGCGAGGCAATATGTGAGCTAGTCGAAATCTATGGATAGTGTGTGTGGCCCCTTTGCGGCTCGGGGGGCTAAGGGGGAAGAAGAGTACCCCTAGCATTGGCTGGGAGGTACCGGTGAAGTCTCGTCGGTCGGCAAGCATAAGTGGCATGAAGCATGCAAAATTCATTCAGAGCGGATGAACAAGCAATGATACGCTCTCTTCATTTTTGTATGGTAGAATGTATTAGTACTTATGCTTGGAACTTTTCTTAGCCTAGCTCGACGATTGTTGACTCCCATGGCCTTCGTTTTCCCTGCACATCATGACCACCTTGCTATGTTGAGTGTGACCTTCTTGGTTGTTAGCCTTCATCCCTAGATCACCAGTCCTTGCTTGAGCATTCGGCCAAGAGCCTGATCTACGATTGTCGCCTTAGCGTTAAAAGACCTATGGATCTCAACGCCCTGCTTTTCTGTGCAAGGATGGTGAAGCGTAGGATGAACCCATCCATCGGCTACCTATTTTTTTGTCCTTAGCAATTGATGTCTTACGCCTTGATGTGTTTTATTAACCCTAAATTTTGTTGTTGGCGTAGCCTTTCCTTCCACTGTGCGTTTTTATACCTTGTTGGTTTTTCTTCATGCTTGGGATGATAAAACCTTTGCGGGCGTTTCAATGACCTTCCTTGGTTCTATGTGTTTCTCCTACTGTGCTCTGTGTTTTTACATTTTGTTTGCATTTTTATACATGGAGGGATAAATTTACTCTGTTGGATGAATATTTTAACTCTGCGTTATGGTGCATTGTGGGGTACATTTAACCTTACATTTGTATAGATGGATATTGAGCTCTAAGCTCATAATTCTATTTCCAACAATTTTTCTTTAACTATTGACGACAACATAAATTCCAGTCTAAGCGTTTGCCCAGCAATTTTTTTTCTTTTAAATACAGACGACATTGTGGTTCCCTTTCGGTGCTTTTGGCATGGCGAAATTCTAGTAAAAGAATGTATGTGTTTACCTATTACTACCATGAATCTGGCATGAAATTGAAGTCTGTGTTTTCCTGTCATTGCCACGATTTTGCCATAAAACTGAAGACTGTGTTTTCCTGTCATTGCCACAATTTTGCCATAAAACTGAAGACTGTGTTTTCATGTTATTACCACGAGTTGGTCATGGAATTGAAGTTTGCGTCTGTCTGATTATGACCACGATTTTACTAAAGAAAACCAACATCTGAAGAAATCCAAATAAAAGTTACCAAGGAAAAGAAAAATGATCGGAGGATACCCTTTACTCCTTAACTCGAGTAATTCTTCTAGTGGTCGACTTCCAACCCTGATATAACCTCTGTGTTTCGCTAACCTTGCTCACAGTTGGGGGATATCCTTCTTGAGGATCTGATATCATCATCCATCTCAAGGTTCTGGAGATAGATGGAATAAGACCCAAATCCAGTCTCATTGTGAATAATAGTCTCCTGAATAAAGACTGTAACCTAACCATAATCATCTAATCTCATGGAGATTCTCAATCTTAAAGTTTGACACGTTTATTAATTATTTCCTACATTTTTATGACCATCGTTTTGCCTTCAAGACGTGACTGAGTCACGCTTTAAATGACCCCCCCCCCTTTTATTGCTATTTAGAAAGAAGACTGCATTGTTGGTATGCCCACGCTTTTTGCCTTTAATTGTGGATTGTGTGCAACAATTGGCCACGATTGTGCATAACTACTGATTGCGCCTCCTAACCTAGAAAAAGATAATAATTCTAGACCGCCAACTAGGCGTCCATACTCTTGATCCTTACCTTTACCTGACAGCGCACCTAATTGGCATAGTTGGGTTGGAACAACTTTCCTTCCCCTCTTTTTTTTTTCAGTTTTAAGTATTGTTATGGGATTTTTTTTTTGCACCGACTGTAGTGACTGGACTTGAATGACTTAACTAAGATCAGACCCTGTAATCATTTCCATTTAACTTTTATGTCAGTAAATCTTGTTACTACAGATGGCAGTAAGCTCTTTTAACTTTTATGACAGAAAAATCTTATTAAAGACATGTGGCATTGTATCTAATTATAGGTACACAACCTTAGTGTCTCATTGATTGTGATTGGCTTTATGACATTTACACTCCTTAGCCGATTTCTTTAACGTTGCAGACAACTGTCACTTAGGTACCTTTAGTTAAGTTAGTCACATGCTGCAATTTATTGAGTTGATAATGTCTCCTTGATGTTTCCTACCTTGACGTAGTTAGTGTTGTTAGTGGTATATTAATTGATAGGTTATTTGTTATTAAATGTCTTGTTATTAAATGCCTTGTCATTGCCTTATTAATCATTTAATAGTAGCATTCTACATTATTTTAGTTAATGCTTCATTTAATGTTAATGGCTAGTAAGATTGTGATTTGCATTAATTTAGAATTAGATGACAGGTTGAGATTTAATTGTGCATCAGTGTTTAATAGTAACATTCTACATTGTTTTAGTTAATGTTTTATTTAATACTGATAGCTAGTAGATTGAGATTTTGATTAAATTAGAATTGCCCAAATGGAATGTAATAATGATTAAAGTTTGATGGGTGAGTAATGACTAAATTGGAAATTCTAGACTTGCTAAATTGATCTATAATTGAGGATGCATTGTATTTATCGTTTTTAGATCTAGTATCGGTTACTTAGACGTGCTAAATTGATTGTATTTAATGTTAATTTAGAGGGTGCATTAATGACTAATGGTCAATTAGATGTGCCTTTATTGAAAGGTAACTAATGTGAAAAAAGGGATCGTAGATATTGATCATTTAGCCTTAATTAATGGATGGGTTGTTTATTATATTTAATGATTGTCCTTAGATTAGTGGGCTTGGTCTGCTTGTGTCAAGAGGGATGTAGACACCTCCTTGTTCCTCAGAAAAATCACCAGCCTTGAGACCTTAAATGGTCAAAATCGATGGGAACCTGGGCTTGAGCGTTGCTTATGTGTCCTGGAGGTCCTAACCATTGCAGGGTAGGACGGGCGAGTAGTCATTCTTATTCTTGTTAGGTCATCATGTTGTTGTTGCGTGAGTTGCTTGCGTGGTGTTCGTCGTCATGTATAATGTCATGTTTACCTTCCTACACACACACAAAAAAGAATAAAAAAATTGCACTTGTTATGTGAGGCTTGATGTCGTGATGAAACGGGAGGTTTGTTACAGACTCAAATTATATTTCAAAAGAGTTAATGAAATGATGGAAGCTTTCATCTCTTTCAACATCTGTTTCATCCCAATGGATAAAAATCAGAAGGAAGATTCATTAGCTTTGGCGGCTTCACTGTCGAAACCAGATGATGTTCAAAGAAAAACATATTTTCAAGTAAAAAAATTATTTCGACCTTCTGCACCTAACAATCAGGAGTATTTACAAGTATTTCAGAATGATGAAGAATTAGAACATGTTTTGGTGAATGATGATGAAGATGAGGATAAAAACATAATTGTTGTCCCAAAGAATTGTATTCAATCTGAGTCTCTTTTTACAAGAGATGATCATGATAAGAACATTTTGGAAGAAGTATCTCTCTGAAAAGTCCAAGAAACAAGAAAGTTTAATATTGAAACTGATAGTTCCCCAAAATATGTCAATTTTGGACTTGATTGCACAATTGATGAAGTTGATCAATATGTCACACTATTTAAATAATATCGTGATGTGTTCTCATGGATTTATGATGATTTGAAGGAATATTGTAAAAAAATATTTCAACACATTATTCCCTTGAGAGAAGGGGAAAATCACGTAAAGCAGAAAATAAGGATGATGACCCCCAAATTAAAACCATTGGTAAAGGTTGAATTGGAAAAATTAAAGAAAGATGGAATTATATACCCCATTAGACATTCTAACTGCCTTTCAAATCCTGTAATTGTGAGAAAAAAAAATGGGGAGATTCAGATGTGGTTAGATTTCCGGGACCTTAATAAATCAACTGTAAAGGATAATTATTCTTTTCCTAACATGAAATTTCTCCTCCAACAAGTCACGATATTATCTTATATATGCATGTTAGATGGTTTTTATGGGTATAATCAAATCATGGTTGTTGAGGAAGACAAAGCAAAGACATATTTCATAACACCTTGGGAGACATGCATATGCTCGAATGCTCTTTCATTTAAAAAATGTTGGAGCTATATTTCATAGGGATATGGATCATACTTTTGATGTATTTATAGGAAAATTCATGGTGGACTACCGACATGATTTAATGGTACAATAAAAAACAAGGAGCGATCACAGTCATCACATGAGGAAAGTTTTTGACAGGTGTAGGTTATATGGTGTTTCTTTAAATCCAAAAAAATGTTTATTTGTTGTAATTGAAGGAAAACTATTGGGCCATATTGTGTGCAAGGAAGGAATCTATATTGATTCTAAGAGAGTTAAAGATATAAATGAACTCAACCCCTCATCATCTAACAAGGGAATTCAGACATGTTTTTGAAAAATGAACTTTGTATGAAGATTTGTCCCTGACTATGCAAGTATCGCGAAGCCGATCAATTCATTGTTGAAAAAGGAACAAATGTTTGAATGGACCGTGGATACAAAGGAAGATTTTAATAATATCAAAAAGGCAATATCTACAACTCTAGTCTTCATTAGCCAAGATTTCCAAAGATACTTCATCATTTATTCATTCACAACAGAAATTTTTGTGGCATCTATTCTTACTCATATAAATTCCAAGGATGAAGAATTGTCAATTAGTTTCATGAGAAATACCCTTCATGATTATGAATTAAGATATTCATAATTGGAGAAGAAAGCATTGTCTCTTGTAAAAGAAGTGGCTCACTTTCGGACTTATATATTAAATTTTCTAATGTCATTGAGTATTTTCCATCCTCTCCTATGAAGATTCTTCTAAATCAACAATTGAGAGAAGGAAAATGGGAAAATTGGTTGGCAAAGATTCAAGAATATGATATTGAAATTAATCCTTTAAAAGAAGCTAAAGGACAAGATTTATGTAATATCATTGCAAATAGTGATTCTTTGGATGGAGTAGTTTCGATTTCAGTAGGAGAACCCATGGCAGTTTCAAAATGGTATAAATATATTATATTTTACTTGAGGTTTGGATAATTTCCAGTCACCATGAACCATAAAGAGAGAAGAATATTGAAAATGAAGTCAAATAAATATGTATTGATTGTTGACATATTGTTCAGGAGGAACTATGAAGGCATATTTTTGATATGTGTTGATCAAAGGAAAGCTCAAGAATTGATGAAAGAATTCCATGAAGGTATATGTGGTGGAAATTTTTTTCCTACCGCCAAAACCCATAAAATAATAAGAGATGGGTTTTATTGGCCATCAGTTTTTAAGGAATCATATGCTACCATAAGGAAGTGTGTATCTTGTCAAAAATTTTTAGGGAAAATGAAAAACTATGCAATGCCATTACAACCTATATTTGTAGAACAACCATTTTCCCAATGGGGTCTCGATGTTGTTGGATCAATAAATCAAAAATCAAGAAAATGACACATATATATCCTCACCGCTACATATTATTTTACAAAGTGTCTATAAGAAGTAGCATTAAAAAGGGTTGATTATGAAGAGTTGATTAAGTTTCTCAAATAAAATATTTTGTCAAGGTTCAACATCCCATAAAAATTTATTACTAACAATGGTTCAATTTTCATCAGTTCAAAATTTACATAATTTTGTGGAGAATATGGGATTTTTATGGGACAATCATCAAATTATTATCCACAAGGGAATGGTCTTGCAGAATCCACCAATAAGACACTCATTCAAATATTGAAGAAAACTATTGATAAGAACCAAAAGAACTGGCATTTCAAATTGAGAGATGCTCTATGGATGAGCAGAATGACTCTAAAACACAACACTGAGATGTCTCTTTATACATTGGTTTATGGTAAAAAAGAAAAATTGCCAATCAACCTCAAAGTACATTCATTGACTTTTGTAGTCAATATAGAGGATGCATAAGATATTTCACCTATGCAAAAGAGAGTGAACCAATTATTTAAATTGGAGGAAGACTGAAGTAAATATTTATATAGAACTTCTCATAGACAACAAAGTATCAAAAAACATTTTGATCAGAGCTCATCCATAAATAATTTTCAAAAGGTGAGTTGGTTTTCCTTTGGAACAAAGCTAAGGAGAAACCATTGATGCACACAAAATTCAAAGCACTTTGGGTTGGACCATATACCAATGAAAATATTCTATCTTTTAATTCTTATATGCTAAAATACATGAAGGATAAAATATCAATGTTGTGTGTTAATGGGTAACATTTGAAAAGTTTCTTCACCTGAAATTTTTTCATTTCCTTGTACATAGATTTTATTTATTTATTTTGTACATCCTTACTATTCGACTCCATAACCCAAAATATAGAACCATATGGTCATGAATATTATGGATTTTTGACAACCCATGTAGTGTCCCCAAGG
>SNQJ01S0090321.1:5466-33019 GCA_010110895.2 Picea sitchensis | reverse complement strand
TTCAATTTCACTTGGTTGGTTGTATGGTTTTCAATGGAAAAATGTGTCCAAGAGTTTACTTCACAGCTCCAAATATTCATAATGATGCAAATCTGACCATCACCATAATTCATCATGTGCTCACTCACTGGTCTGGAAATCTTCCTGAAGTTATCTATCTATAGTTGGACAACACTAGTCGTGAAAATAAAAATCAAATTGTGTTTGGATATTTAAGCATGCTTGTTGAAATGAGAATCTTTCAAAAGGTGAAAGTTGGTTTCCTTCTTGTTGGACACACTCATGATCATATTGATCAAATGTTCAGTCGTTTTTTAGTAACATTGAAGAGGAAAAATGTTGGAAGTCTACCATCATTGATTGAATGTATCAAGAAATCATACATTCTAGAGCTTGTTTTTCATATATTAGAAGAAACTGTTAACATGCAAAGATTTATTCAGGTATCACATTGTGAAGAAAAATGTATTGAATAGCTTAATGACATTAGCTTCCAACATCAATTATGTTTCAAAAAAATTGATGGGAAAACACTTATATGGGGAAAGAAGTATTCAACTCCTACAGAATGGGGGCCTTCATCAGGTTTATCATTTTTGAAGTTCATTACAGATCGTCCAATTTTTGCATCAAATTTATTATTTTTACAACCAGTTGCTGAAATCCATAATGCACGAAGGCATAATAGAGATGTAAATTACTTTGAATGCCTAGAATAAATTAAAAATTCCATTAAGGATACATATGAGTAATTTGATGTTGTTGATTCTATTTGGTGGGAGTCTTTTTTCAATAGTAAAAGTTACATAATTTTAAGCTCAACAAATGAATATACAATGTTGAGGACTCCATTTCATTGGCCACAAAATATGCCAAACAAATATGAAGAAACAAACATTGTTGAAGTTCAAGAATCTCAAGGTGTTATTGAGATTACACAAGAAGAGGAAAGAGAAATGTATATTGGTTCACGAAGGTCACGTGCACAACGTGAAGCCATGGAAGACCTTTACAGGGGTTCATTACAAGATATTAAGGAGGGTAGCATGATTGTAGTTTTAGTAACTTAAAATCCACATGGTTATCCAATATGGATAGGAAAGGTTATAAATATTGAGAAAGAAAATGATGATGTTATTGCAATTGAGGTGCATTGGTATGCAACAAGTACACACCCATTCAATGGTGTGTACAAGCCAGAGATGGTGGTTGAGAAACATGTCAATAGAAAGAGAAAAAGAAAAAGAAATATTGGTCAAAATACAACTCGTCGTCGCACTGACCTCTTAAAATTAGATGATGTTGACATACTTGTTTATGACTTCAATTTGACAAAGAGAGGAACTCTTCGCTCGAAGACAACACAGATTATCAAGAGGTTGTTGTCGTAAGAAATAAATGCAAGATGGGAGTCTATTGAACCTAGTCATAGATTTAAAAGGCATTTGACATCTGAAATGGTGGGCATGCATGTAGACTAAGATGGTGCATTCATAGACAATAGAGAAGAGTAAGGATCATCTACATCTTCATCAAAACATTCATCTGAAGACAATGTAGACTTTGATGGTATTTCATAAACCATGAGTCAATCTGAATAAGTGTATGGGACATTTTACGAATTTTTGATCCATATGATGTTTGTATGGTAACTAAAAAAGAGCATTGAACTTACATATGATCTTACACAAAGTTATGAATATTTTGTTATGTTTTATGAATGATATGTCTTTTTTTATTATGGATAATATAATAAAATTTCTTAGCTCATATGTTTTGAATATGATCAATATAACAAAACTTTTAAGAAATTATTTATGTTTCATTCAATGTAACTTGTATTTAGGTTTTTATTATTAAAAACAAAAAATTATTAAAAAGTGACTTGAAGTTTTAAAGCATATTGTGATATTTTCATGACATTATGTATTATCTTGTGCTTTGCGTGATAATAACATTTAAAAAGTAAACATTTAAGGGTTTTTTTTATGATTTTGTTTACAATAATGATGAGTTCTTTTACTACATTATAAAAATGTGTCATTTTCATACCCCAATTTTTAAATGGGTGCTACCAGTAGCAGTACTTTTCAATTTTATGGTTGATTTTGAGGTTTTGGTTTTAATGGTATCAAGTGATAAAAATACGATTTCAAATGATCTCAAAATTTAATGTTTTTAAAAGAAAAATAAAATAAAAAAACATCTTATTTGCTTTTAGGTGTTGATTTGAAGGTTTTTCTGAGGTACTGTCTAAGTTTTGAAGGCCATGTTTGAAAAATGTTGTAATTTTGATCCCATTTTAAAAAATGGTGCTACCGGTAGCACCACTTTTTTTATTTGGGGGTTGATTTTGATTTTTTTTATGCAAAAATATGGGTTTTTGGGGCCAGAGTTTTCGTTTTGAGGTCACAGTTCTCATGAAGTTGGTAACTATGTTTATAGTGGACCTAGTCCACTTTACATTGAATCACCTTCACTATTATCACTATGGGCCCTTTGACCCCCTCATTACCTCTCTAGCTACACTGCAATGCATTAACAAAAAATCAGTAACTAAATATTATGGAATCTAAAGGAATTTTACTTTCATAATGTAGATTTCAATTTTGTTTATAAGATCTCTTGTGATGAACTTTTCTAGTTGAATATCCATGGTAGTTTATAGATCACTTCTCACATTTAAAGGATACCATGTGTACTACTCCACTAATAGCAGTGCCATATTTTACTAAGATTTTGGTCTTGGAATGTGATGCCTTGAGTAGAGGTCTTGGAGTGGTATTGATACAAGAAATATGCCCCTTGACATTCACCATTAAGCAGTTGTGCAATCACAATTTGAGAAAATTAACCTATGAGAAAGAGATGATGGCCATCCTTCAAGCAATGGAGACCTAACACCCATATCTCATTTGGAGGCATTTCTAAATCAAGTCCAACCATCATAGTTTGAAGTATTTTCTAGAACAAATGTTATCTTCACTAGAGCAACATAAGTGGGTTAATAAAATTCTATGATTATGAGATTATATATAAGAAGGATAAAGAAAATGTGGTGGATGATGCCTTATCCAGGTAATTTGAGGAGGATGAATTCCTCTTTGTGTTATCCTGATACATTCTAGGTTGGATTGAGGAAGCCCATAGAGAATGGTTGGAAAATAACTCTATAGAACAACTCATTCAAAGGTTCCAAGAAGATCGCAACCCTCCTAAAGGGTATACATGACAACATGATACATTGAGGTACAAAGGGCACATTGTTTTATAAATACTCCTACCTTAAAACAAAAAGTCTTTGAGGAGTTGCAAAAAAATAAGCTCTCATTCATTTGGGACTAGTGCCAATAAAACAAGGGTGAGAAAGTGAAGATGTCGGGGGACATTGATTTTGTTCACACTAATATATCTAACTACCATAGTGTCTTATTTAATAATATAGTGGACCTAGTCCACTTTACATTGAATGAACTCCACTATTATCACTATGGGCCCTTTGGCTCCCTCATTACATCTCTAGGTACACTACAATGCATCAACAAAAAATTAGTAACTAAATATTCTGGAATCTAAAGGAATTTAACTTTCATAATGTAGATTTCATTTTTGTTTATAAAATCTCTTGTGATGAATTGTTCTAGTCGAATATCCATGGCAGTTTGCAGATCACTTCTCACATTTAAAGGATACCATGTGTACTACTCCACTATTATCGGTGTCATATTTTACTAATATTTTTGTCTTGGAATGTGATGCCATGAGTAGAGGTCTTGGAGTGGTATTGATACAAGAAATATGCCCCTTGACATTCACCATTAAGCAGTTGTGAATTCACAATTTGAGAAAATTAACCTATGAGAAAGAGATGATGGCCATCCTTCATGCAATGGAGACCTAACACCCATATCTCATTGGGAAGCATTTCTAAATCAAGTCCAACCATCGTAGTTTGGATTATTTTCTAGAAAAAAAAGTTATCTTCACTAGAGCAACATAAGTAGGTTACTAAAATTCTATGATTATGAGATTATATATAAGAAGGATAAAGAAAATGTGGTGGATGATGCCTTATCCAAGTAATTTGAGGAGGATGAATCCCTCTTTGTGTTATCCTGATACATTCTAGGTTGGCTTGAGGAAGCCCATAGAGAATGATTGGAAAATAACTCTATAGCTCAACTCATCCAAAGGTTCCAAGAAGATCCCAACCCTCCTACATGGTATACATGACGACATGATGCATTGAGGCACAAATGGCACATTGTTTTATAAAGACTCCTACCTTAAAACAAAAAGTCTTAGAGGAGTTGCAAAAACATAAGCTCTCATTCATTTGGGACTAGTGCCAATAAAACAAGGGTGAGGAAGTGAAGATATTGGGGGACATTTATTTTGTTCACACTAATATATCTAACTACCATAGTGGACATTATTTAATAATATAGTGGACTTAGTCCACTTTACATTGAATGACCTCCACTATTATCACTATGGGCCCTTTGGCCCCCTCATTACCTCTCTAGGTACACTACAATGCATCAACAAAAAATTAGTAACTAAATATTCTGGAATCTAAAGGAATTTAACTTTCATAATGTAGATTTTAGTTTTGTTTATAAGATCTCTTGTGATGAATTTTTCTAGTTGAATATCCATGGTAGTTTACAGATCACTTCTCACATTTAAAGGATATCATGTGTACTACACTATTAGTGGTGTCATATTTTACTAATATTTTGGTCTTGGAATGTGATTGAGTAGAGGTCTTGGAGTGGTATTGATACAAGAAATATGCCCCTTGACATTCACCATTAAGCAGTTGTGCAATCACAATTTGAGAAAATTAACCTATGAGAAAGAGACGATGGCCATCCTTCATGCAATGGAGACCTAACACCCATATCTCATTGGGAGGCATTTCTAAATCAAGTCCAACCATCATAGTTTGAAGTATTTTCTAAAACAAATGGTATCATCACTAGAGCAACATAAGTGGGTTACTAAAGTTCTATGATTATGAGATTATATATAAGAAGGATAAATAAAATGTGGTGGATAATGCCTTATCTAGGTAATTTGAGGAGGATGAATCCCTTTTTGCGTTATCTTGATACATTCTAGGTTGGCTTGAGGAAGCCCATAGAGAATGGTTGGAAAATAACTCTATACCTCAACTCATCCAAAGGTTCCAAGAAGATCCCAATCCTCCTAAAGGGTATACATGACAACATGATACATTGAGGTACAAAGGGAACATTGTTTTATAAAGATTCCTACCTTAAAACAAAAAGTCTTAGAGGAGTTGCAAAAAGCTAAGATCTCATTCATTTGGGACTAGTGCCAATAAAACAAGGGTGAGAAAATGAAGATGTCGGGGGACATTTATTTTGTTCACACTAATATATCTAACTACCATAGTGGGCATTATTTAATAATATAGTGGAATTAATCCACTTTACATTGAATGACCTCCATTATTATCACTATGGGCCCTTTGGCCCCCTCGTTACCTCTCTAGGTACACTACAATGCATCAACAAAAAATTAGTAACTAAATATTCTGGAATATAAAGGAATTTAACTTTCATAATGTAGATTTCAGTTTTGTTTATAAGATCTCTTGTGATAAATTGTTTTAGTGGAATATCCATGGAAGTTTACAGATCACTTCTCACATTTAAAAGATACCATGTGTACTACTCCACTATTAGCGGTGTCATATTTTATTAAGATTTTGGTCTTGGAATGTGATGCCTTGAGTAAAGGTCTTGGAGTGGTATTGATACAAGAAATATGCCCATTGGCATTCACCATTAAGCACTTGTGCAATCACAATTTGAGAAAATTAACCTATGAGAAAGAGATGATGGCCATCATTCATGCAATGAAAACTTAACACCCATATCTCATTGGGAAATATTTCTAAATCAAGTCCAACCATTATAGTTTAAAGTATTTTCTAGAACAAATGTTATCCTCACTAGAATAACATAAGTGGGTTACTAAAATTCTATGATTATGAGATTATATATATAAGAAAGATAAAGAAAATGTGGTGGATGATACCTTATTCAGATAATTTGAGGAGGATGAATCCTTTTTAGATTATCAAGAGCTCTAAAAAGATCCCAACCCTCCTAAAGGGTATACATGACAACAAGATACATTGAGATACAAAAGGCACATTGTTTAAGATCCCAACCCTACTAAAAGGTATACATTACAGCACAATACATTAAGATACAAGGTATACATGACAGCACAATACATTAAGATACAAAGGACACATTGTTTAAGATCCCAACCCTCCTAAAGGGTATACATGACAACACGATACATTGAGGTACAAAGGGCACATTGTTTTTCTAACAGCAATGGCTTGATTTTTGCTGCTGTATACAATTCAAAACACAACGCATACATAAATTCATATTCAAGCAGAATAAACAGCATGGAGATCATCCTTTTCTCGATCAAAAACTATAAATAAATAGGAAGAATATGATCGCATTTTATAGGGGAAAGCAATTTTTATTTTCAGTCCAAAGCTAGTGTGAACTTTTTCACGCAGATTTAATAGCAAAAATCTCAACTGTGTGCAGATGCATGAGCAAAAAACGATATATTGATGTAGTAATCCTCGTCATATAATTCGGGCCATGCTGAAGCAGGCTGTAGCAGAAAATCTGTTCTCAATTCTGACTGAATGCTATATTGATCCAGTAATCCTCGTCAAGTAATTCGGGCCATGGTGAAGCAGGCTGGTGCAGAAAATCTGTTCTCAATTCTGACTGAATGCCATTGGTGTTGTTATTGATGTCATCAGTATCAGCGAAATCTAGAAGAGGCTCCGAAAAACCTAATTCCTCGGTGGTTTTATCTTCTGTCTGGCCCATTGTTATATCAGGTTGACATGAAATTACTTCAGGAGTTTTCACACAACACAGGGAAGAAACCGAACTGAGAGGAATTTCAGAAGATAAAAAGGGATCGTCTCCTCTTCCATTGGGATGATGATTCTCCTTCCTGAAGGCCTTACCAGCTTCTGAATTCCATATCTTCAAGAAATAATCAGCAGGTGGATTATCGCTAGGCACTGTGTGGTAACCAGCGGTAGAAGTAGAGGACATGATCAGTGATTCACTGGAGTGACGAGCTTCTGCTTCGAGTCTTGCATTTTCCCATTGTGCCTTGTGCCTCGTGACAGCCAAGGCCTTGTACCCCTCTGGAGCACTGGGTTTGGCTTCTGCTATGGGTACGTGTGTAGATGGATCGAGTCCCATCTTCAACAAACGCTTCTGTAGACGAGTCTTCCAAAAATTCTTGATCTCGTTATCTGTTCTCCCCGGCAGCTGGGAGGCTATGCTTGACCATCTGCAACGATAAAAACGATAAATAAATTATACCTAAGGAGTTCTCAGTTAATTCCGTCCTCAGAATATGGAGTAAGTATTTGTTTGGCTGGTTACCTGTTACCTAGAATTGCATGCAACTGAATAATAGTCCGCTCTTCCTGTTGGGTAAAGGAGCCTCGCTTGATATCAGGTCTCAGATAGTTTGTCCAGCGCAAGCGACAGCTCTTACCACAACGAAGAAGCCCTGCATATTACATATATAAAAAATCAAATTCATACAAATGGAAGTACTGTGTAAAAATATAAATATAAATAGAATATATATCAAAAGAATGNCTCAGATAGTTTGTCCAGCGCAAGCGACAGCTCTTACCACAACGAAGAAGCCCTGCATATTACATATATAAAAAATCAAATTCATACAAATGGAAGTACTGTGTAAAAATATAAATATAAATAGAATATATATCAAAAGAATGATTGGATAACAATCATTTTTCACAATATTTTCATAAATTTTTAGTATATAGGAACTTTAAGGGATAAAATTCAACATGAGGTCCATCTTTGGGAACCCAAATCATTCGAGAATGCATTTAGGGTGGCAAGAAATGTTGAAAGTAAAAATATGGCTATGGCTACTAGAAGGACCATTTATAAAAAAAAATAATGTTCCTTCTTGTAAAACACCTCAACCTACAAGATTGAAACCTCAACAATTGGATGAAAAGTTTTATGTTAAATATATATATATATATATATATGGAACGTATATAAAAATCTATATACAGACCAGCGAGCTCGGGAAGCGCACGCCAACTCGCATGCCCATTTCTCTGGATGTAATTTAGGAGAATTTGGTCCTCCTCATGACTCCAGGGCCCCTTCTTTAACCCCTTTTTTGCACAGCAGGGAGCAGCTCTATCCATGTTATACCTCAGACCTCAGACCTCAGAGTGGAGCCTTCAGCCTTCAGATCCGCAGCAGAAATTCTCCCGATTGGTATATGTTGATCTCAGACGTATAGTAGGGGTCAACGATATTAAATGTAAAGTCATTGTTACATAGTACGATTGCGATGTTGGAACATTCCTCTGCACAATTTATGATGGCCATATGTATGAATTAATAAAACAGAGAGGGTGAAAAAGTCATTCTAGGGCCTCCCAAACTCCCACTCATTTTCATAAATTTAAAGGTCTATATACATATATTATTAATGAGATTAGCATGCTGAACAATTCGGCCTATATGTATTATTAAGGGCAGCCTTGGTTACGAGGGATAGTTCGCATGGCAAGAAGTGTGCACGCTCTTCCAGTTTGGGGAGAAGTTATAAGTTCAAACCTGACTACGAGTCCTTTGGGCTGCTGCTTTCCATTCCCATATCATCCACTATGTGGGGAAGTATCCGAGTGGGTTCCCAGCGGATTAATTTTCATTGGAAAAAAAAGACAGCCTCATAATATTCTTTCAATGCTCTCTCTATTTTGTAAATTTTAAGGGCAGCATACATAGTAGTTGAGTTGCATATTAGTACGGTCCCTTTCAAAGCTTTCTCCATTTTGTAAATTTTAAGGGCAGCATACATAGTAGTTGAGTTGCATATTAGTACGGTCCCACTCATTTAGGTGTATGTACATTTTATTAATAATATCATCATTTTGGTTGGTGACGTGTTTTATGGTTTGGAATTATATTAATAATATCATCATTTTGGTTGGTGACGTGTTTTATGGTATGGAATTTTATTAATAATATCATTATTTTGGTTGGTGACCTGTTTCATGGTGGGGAATTAGAGGGGCCAATCCAAAGTCTACTCTATCTAATTTGTAAAATTATTAAAAATTTGCAAAACCATTAAAAATAAGATTAATATAACCATTTAAAATTAGTCTCATAAAATTTTAATTTTAAAAATAAAAATACATGCATACTTTATAAAAGAAATATTAAAAAGTGCATATTTTAAAATTAAATTTAAGGTTCAAAATTTGTAAAGTAAGTTTTATGGAAAGATAAATCATTTTGTATTTTTTATTTACTGCAATTCCTTTTAAGTTAATTTTTTTTTATAATGTTATGTCTATTATTATTAATGGGCTATTGATTTGACAAATTAAATTTAAGGTTCAAAATTTGTAAAGTAAGTTTTATGGAAAGATAAATCATTTTGTATTTTTAAGTTAATTTTTTTTATAATGTCATGTCTATTATTAGTGGGCCATTGATTTGACAAATTAAATTTAAGGTTTAAAATTTGTAAAGTAAGTTTTATGGAAAGATAAATCATTTTGTATTTTTTATTTACTGCAATTTCTTTTAAGTTAAAATTATTTTATAATGTCATGTCTATTATTAGTGGGCTATTGATTTGACTATTAGGTGATGTAATTTAAATCCTTGTAAGCTTATTATCTCTCTAACTATTATGATCAAGTACTTCGAAACCTTCCAAGTCTAGGTCATTTCTTTGGGTTAATGACATACCACAATTCATGGATGTTATGGTCCACTCACGTGTTGAGAAATAAACATTTCCATATATTAAATGAATATTTTATTAAAAGTTTAATGTTTTTTAATTTGATTCTTTGGTAGTTGGATGACTTAAATACTCAACAATATCCATAGTTATAGCATTATCATATTCCCATATCATGTTGTAATATACCAATATTTTCACTTTTATGAACACCCGATGAATTTGATTGACCTAATATCCCCTAATCCTACAATCTTGATCACCTAGACACATGCCTTTGTCTTTGTATGTGACGTTAGTGTTTCATCTTACCACCCCACCACCAACTAATGATGATAGAGCCCTATAGGATTATACCACACTCCAAGATCTAGTTGCGAGTAGGAAATATTACACTAGTTAATTGCAAAAGAAAGAGAGGGGAGAGAAAAATGGAATCAATCTTCACACATAAGGAGAGAAATGGAATCAATCTTCACACATAAGAGACTAAGAACCAACTCTGGAATCACATTGCATTAATCCTTGATCATGAGTACAATATATAGAACTCTCCATAAGAGGAGTAATGCACACTAGGTTAGCGTTTCCATGTGCATGTTCAAGTAAAAAAAACTTCTCCTAATTTCAACACAATTAACTAAAAGTCAAAAGTTAATAATAAGGTGCTAGTCAAATATGAGTGTGAACTCAAGTGAGAACTCTACATGAGGTCAACATGCATTCCACAATAAAAAAACTCTCCTAGAATAAGACTAGAGTCCAAGAATGAAACTAAAGTCCTAACTCACGTAGAATTTCATAAATATGGAAAGTCACTAAATAAGTGAAATAGGTTAACTCCAAGAATAATATGAGTAATGTGAGCTTCCTTAGGAGGCCATTAATATCTAGAACAAGTGCACATTAGGTGCCATGTCACTTGTCCAATAACTTCCTAGTCACTGCGAAGTGCATACCAAGTGCTCGACCTGCTAAAAATAAAAATAAAATACCAAAAATAGACTGTTAGGGTTTCATCACTTTCTAAAAATGGAAAATTCCAAAAATAGACATGATCAATAATAGTAAGGCAATTGGGATAGGTATGGTGGTCAGGCTAGGTCTAGGAAGGGCTATAAATAGACATTCTATAAATAGCAATCCTCAAGTGAGAAAGTGGAAAAATGAAAAATAGTATGTCACCAAGTATGTAGTTGATCATGTACCCCAAAACCCCCCCTAAAACACAACCGAGGTGTGCAATAAATTTTAGATCTAGTCTTGGAAATATGAACTACAAGTAGTACTCCAAGTGCATATATGTGCATAACAACTAAAAAAAATGAGGTAAAGAGAGAAAAAACAACGACACCAAAATCCCTCCTCAAAATATGTTGTTAACAAAAAAATAATGCTAACATGTTGAGTTTCTAAGTTGATGTATCTCTCACTCATAGAATGTCCCTCAATGAGACAACTTATTTTTGCAAAGGCTTGGTGAAGATGTCTTCCACTCTTAAGTTGGTGAACATGGACATAATTGTATTAACAATGAATCCATCTTGAATCACCCCTCAATAAAGTGCATATGAACCCCAATGTGCTTGGTACACTACCCCTTAATTAGGTCTCTACACAACTTGAGAATACTTTGATTATCACACAATATATGTAATAATCTCCTAGGTCAAACCCCAAATTGTAATGTACATTTTAAATATGCATATAGGATGGTGAGACATGACAGTTTGGACCAATGTGCCTGTATATATGTATTTTGGAGGATAAAGTGCCTTATGTGATTAGGGTCGAGAGCATAGATGCTAAAAGGACAACGCCCATCATTGCAAATGTAATCACACATTCAAATATTAATGGTGAAAAAATATCACTACTGCAGGTAGACCAACTAGACAAAAGAGTATGGGAGGATAAACACCACTAGAAGGGAAAGGGGGGTAAGAGTCTAGGAAGAGTGGGCTGTGCCTGGCTTTTAAACTCAAGGAAATATTGTTAAAAATATTCCTAAATTCAAAAGGCATGAGATATGGTTTTATCCTAAGTTCATAGATGATGGGGAACAAATCACCAAGTGGGTTAAAAGAGGATTCATAAAGTGACAAGTGCCCATTTATGAACATTAAAATATATTTGGGAAAAACTTATGTAATTTCCCATCTTAGCTATCATTCTCACCATCATTCATACTATCACTACTTGTTACCATCTCAGACTTGGATTCCATCACCATACCTGCAATGAGGATGATTTGGGGTAGTTTTATGGTGATTGAGATTTTAAGAGGCGTGTTGTCGCCCATCGTAAGTTATTGAAGAAGTAGGTTGTCAAGAATGTGTCGCTCAAGAAGTGGGTTGTCGTGTCAGATAAACATCTCCTCTCCAGGTGAGATAACTACTTGGAATTGGTTTCCCAAGGTGCTAAGATGTAGTTACAGGATCCGAGACTTCTGGTCCAACCCGTTGTTGAAGCCCTCGAAGGGAAGGGCAAGCCAAAGGACTATTGATTAGAGAAGGGACACACTTCCTAAGGTGGGACAAACATGTAGGGAATGAAGCCATTGTAGGTTTTTTTTTCCTCAAGCTGGCACATGAGTCCGAGAATTATTGTTGTTTGAGATACCTTATCCTGGCTTAGGAAACTTTTTCCCATGTGGATTTTTTATCCCCATCTCAAGGGTGACTTGCTACTAAGCTTATGAGCAACAAAGTCTAAGGTTGGGAGGAAATTCCGAGGTCCGATGTATCCTGGTTGATTTAAAAGATAAGTGTCTTATTTGATTATTTTACTTAATTACTGTGTGCATAATTATGTATTCTTGTTATGGATATTTGTTGTTTCTAATTATGTTTCAGTATATCTGTTGTTAGAATTGCAAAGGATTTGTAATTATGTGTTACAGTCAGGAGTAATTTCCATTGTAATTATACTTATGTATATCGCTGCTAGAATTGCCTAGAACTATACATTCTATATGCATATGCGCAGTCTATGTGAATAATTTTGTGGGTTACTATATGATTTTTCCCTCGATATATATATATATATATTAATAATATTCTTCCCATCTCTATTCATATGCAAAGGTTTTCTTTTTAACTCAATAGTACTAGAGATGGAATTTAGCATAGTATATCTGAGCTCGGGGTTGGGAATGCCTATCCTGAAATGGACTATTCACAAGATGAACTCTGCACCAAGCAGTGGAAAGAGGAAGCCTCATTCGGTTTTAGAAAGAATCAAAGTTAATCGGGTTGGGCTTGGTAATCCTTAGAAAAGACTTAGAAGAATCCATAATTTGGCTAAGTCCAAAACCGGACAGTTAACCTGAGAAAAAACATGTGTTTTTACTTCAGAAGATTGCAACCATCGATTCAACACCACAATTAGATATAAATTGTTAGATCCACTGCAGGAGGACCGCCGGTTGTGGCAATCATAGTGGCCCAAAACTCGTGGTAGAGCTTCACTCTCATGGGAAAGGCCCCGGAGCAATCAGGACTGCTGGATCCATCTGGATAGGCGTATGATGATATGAACCATTTTCACAGTGGGGTCATTGGAGTTAGATGGTAGGTGTAGCCTTGGATGCTGAGGTAGAGGAACTCCAATAGGTAGTACTCCGAGCCATAATCTAGACCGTAGATCGGGGAGTGGTTGAGAAGTGTCCTCATGAGTAGATCATCAAGTGGGACTTGCTTTGAAGTAGATAAGGAAGAAGTGAAGAGTGACATTATGTTGATGCAGAGTGCCAGTGTGTCCATAGGAGGACACATAGTAGCCTTTAAATTGTATAATAGATCAGGTGGAGATCCCTGCCAGTGTTAAGTCCTGGGTGGAAGCACTTCGATGGAAATACTTCGATGATGGAGAAGGGATCTGAGTAAATTGGATCCATTGATTCTGATAGGATGAGGATCTGATGAGACAGGCAGTGGATTCCACATTAGTGCCACATGGGTGCTATGTCAAATAGAAAAATGGATAAGGACCCATGTGGGTGCTAATCATGTTGAGGTGGATCCGCTCCACTAAATATCCAAAACTTGAGGGCTGCAATTTGGATCTAGAGATCAAATTGAGCATGGTTACAATCATTGGAAATCTCTCAACGAAGCAGCGTTAAACCCTAAATAGTGCTCACACTCTTAATTGGGACTATTACATAAGTAATATATTTTTATTTATGTCGGCTTGAGTCCATTAGTTGTAATTGTACCTCCTACTCTCATATATACCAAGGAGACATTTTCATTTGGAATCATCTTGTATCTCGACATTTATGTGGTGTATAAGGAGGTTTCAAAGAGGCTTATTATCCTGAATTATCTCTCTTTTCTTGCTGAGTACCATTCTGAGGTTTTCATGTTATATTGATATTTGGTTCTTAACATAAGGGATCGTGAGATCAAGGTCTTGGGGTTTCACCGCTACATCCTAGACACATTGGAATTTCACTATAAATTGTTTTCTACGATGTTTCTCGTAAGGAACCCTTTGGGTGATATTTAGTAGACGGATCAAGGTACATTGTGTTAAAAATTTAGCTCCCGAGTCTCTTATACTTTAGGAGATACATCTTGTGTAAGATATGGTTATGGAATCATCCCGAAATGAATCATCGCGGGAATTTCCACTAAAAAAATTTCTTTAATGTTTTAGACCCTAAATCTGTGATAATATTCATAGACATTTCATTAAGGTATCCTCGTGATAAACATTTCACTGGTCATCTTACATTTCCAGATACACTCGGTGGAAGATAGGGTATTTGACTAGTCCCATTGACTAGTCTCAAGTAGGTGTTTTAAAACAATCATTAAGCAAATTATTCCTAGAGTATCCAAATTGAGTGAGACTAGTTGCATTGGATATTGGAAAACCCATAGTAGTTTATGGTACACCCTTCTTACAATTGTACATCACCCATTTTTGTGGGCATGCCATGCTGATATCTCGAAAGGCCAAAAATCAACAAGTTGTATAGCATAAATTACATCTCTGGCACATCCAATTTTTGGATCACAATTCCATGCATTTGATCTAGAATTGGATCCGTGATCTTGATGGGGCTTAGAAAGGCCTAAAAATCAAAGTTCTTAGAATGGCTTCCAAACAAATGTGTGTGTATACCTCATCAATACGAACCCAACAAAACTTGAACGAGATCAAACGCATCGCCGTATTCAATTTATGGCGATTATTTATTTTTCAAACATGAAAAAATGATGATTGTATAGTCCGGTGCATTAAAGGCCATGGTAGCTAATCGCATATGTCAGATGGCCATACAAATCGCATCGCGACATGCCGAAGTTGATGATGATGTATGTGGTCCGGGGAGTAGATGTTGGTGTGGATGTGATAGGTGGACCAACTGGTGACATGTCACCACTCATAAGGGTGACATCGGCACGCTCCATACATCTACCGAAGTTATACATGAAGATAGTGCGGATTGGGAAATCTTTGTTGACCTGGGTAGAAGACGTATCCAATCAAGGTATTGACAAGTGGCGATTATGTGGGAGTGGTGTGGTGCCACTGGGCTCCGCATAATGCCACATGGAACCCATGGATTGTTTCAAGTTTTTCATATGAAAATTGTTTGGGACCTTAAGTTTCAACCGTGCGACCTCTTGTATAGATTAGTGACTTGGCAGAGGTCGGGTCTACCAACCCGCCTGCCATTTGGTGCTTGTTATGTAAAGGGGGAATTTAATATTTAAGTTTGATATGTTGACATGCAAGTGGAGGTAAGGGCTGGGGCCTAGACCCATCCCCTACGCACCACTACACATGACCATTGCAATGGGACCGACTCATGATTGGGCATGGAATATATGGTGTAGCCCCCGGTGTGCGACATAGAGCCATGTCATATAACCACTCCCATATTGTTGTTGGCATGGATATGGAAAAACCCCCGGTTTTGGGAACTTGTTACATGTGTCCACAGGGTTATGCAGGGTGCAGAGGACTAGGGATTAGCCCATGGATTTGGGGATCCACCCATAGCACATGCTTAATTGTGGTATTACAGAGAGGCTAACGACAACCCCTAGGGGATCAGGCACATGAGTCCATGTGACCCCATAGAGGTGGCGCCTTGCACTGTGAGCTTATCCCATTATTTGTGCAAAAGTGGTTTTTAAACCATTCATGATTTTAAATGGATTTTTATCCAAATTGAGGGGATTTCTAATCCATTTTTGGGGGATATTGGACCCTTTTGAGGCCATATTCCTTGGGAGGAGGTTGGGGAGATGGTTACCAACTCAGATATATATAAACCAGAGACCTTTTTTGAGGCCATGGGAGGACATTCAAAGTAGGTTTATGCTGAATATTTTCCAAGCCAAAGCCATTTTATGCAGGGAAGTTGTTGAGGAGCGACCTTTGCGGGCTATTTATGGGAGCTCCAGCCATCCCGATTTGTCAGCAAGCTTCTTTGTCTCGTTCTAGAGATCCGTAGAACAAGCACCGTGCCAATTTGTAATATTTGGCACTTCGGTGGTTGACATTTTAAATCTTTGAACATAATAAGAAAGCCTCACCCATCGTAGATAAAGGCCCGAGACGTAGGCAGATTTGTCGAACTCTGTTATCAAATTGGTGTTTATGGTTTGTTGTTGTTTATGATTCATTTTCATATCTGTATATGTGTATATGGATATTATGTTTTCTCATCACTTCTTACTCTTTCATTAAACTTCCTATTTGGTTAATCAACACATGTTTAATAACTCAACCATTGTCAGATAAAAAAGATCTTTTGGATCAAGTGGTATCGGAAAGCTAGTTGATGTTTGATTTCGAAGTTTGCATGATTACTAGGGAAAAGATACATAGTGTTGAAGGCGATATTTTTGAAGAGAATCCAATCAATGGATTCTCTTCGAGAAAGAGAACTTCTCAAAGCTGGCAGTATTGAGCATCGAAGAGGACTTTCTTGATGAGAAGGAGTTTCAAAAAACTTTCTTCGCCATGTTCGAGATAATGAAGGTTTTGTATGAGGATTAATTAGAATGGAAGAGACCGACTGCGGAATCTTCAAAGGGAAAGTGAAGAAGGAGATGACCCTCCTCAAATTCCTCCTCCTCCTTCACCCATCTTCACCTCCTTCTCCTTCTTCTCAAGTTCAACTTCTAAATCTAATGAAATGAAACATGTCCATACACATAAGAATGAAATAATGTATTAAAATTTGATGTTAAATTCGAATTACCAATGTATGATGGTGAAGTTAATGCAGAGACTTGACAATTGGGCTGTGGAAATATGGAGGTTTATTGTAGTGTGAAACAAATCAAGGATGAGGCCAGTCAGATCAAATTGGCATCATTGAGACTTGTAGGCACAAATACTTTGTCCTGGTGGCAAAGCAAGTTGCAAAATGTCATGCAAGAAGCGGATAATGTATTTCCATCATGGTAAAGTTTAATTTCTACACTTAGAAAGCAATTCTATCCCTTGGGTTGCAAAGAAATCGTTAATTGAATGGAAAGCTTTAAAACTAAGCAGAAAATGAAAACAAATGTTAAATAAATACAGAT
Organism: Picea sitchensis; assembly: GCA_010110895.2. Classification (NCBI taxonomy): domain Eukaryota; kingdom Viridiplantae; phylum Streptophyta; class Pinopsida; order Pinales; family Pinaceae; genus Picea; species Picea sitchensis. Next base: position 15,617 of record SNQJ01S0090321.1, on the reverse strand, counting down.
AATTTTTGTAAAATGGCATTGATGTTAGATATTTCTTTACATACCCAAGAAACTCTTATGAAGTATATAGGAGTTTTATTTGCACATATTCAAAATATTGTATCCATGTTTGGACCAATCTGATCCCCACCCAGGGAACTCTTCAAGGAAAGAAGACAAGAGGAAATGACATGGAGTTAGAAGTCACCTGTGAGGGAGAAGAAGGAAAGAAACCCCTCTTGCAAGCATTGTAAGAAAGAGGGGGATGATATAATTCATTGTTGGTAATTGTATCCTAAGAAGAATTCAAAGTGGTTCAAGGAAAACAAAGGGAGGAAAATAGTTACAACAAAAACAAAACCCAGCTGCATTTGGGATCAGATTTAGATGATGAATCTAAGGTCGCGATTGGTTGGTATGATAGGTAAAATTGGTGTTGGATTTGATTTTAGAAGTAACTTGTTTCACATCGATCAAGATATAAGTATTTCACTCAAGGTAAGTTGACGGGCTTAAATTGACCATCCGTCAACCGGGAGAGTGGATCCGGTCCGGCTGTCTAAATAACCCAAGTCATTTGGGATAACCCACCCCGATGGGTTTAGTCTTAATAGCCGCATCTAAGTCCCAAGAAAAACAAAAAGAAAAAACTATTCTAAATTAATCCAATCTAAAATGAAAATAAATACCAAACAAACTAATAAACCAATCTAACTATTATATATACAATCTACTATCTAATACTATAAATAACTCTAAATTAAAAATATCTTAACTACTAACAAAATCAAATCTTAATCACAAATGTACAATATTTTATAAATTACTACATTTAGAAGAAAAACATGCAAAAAATCAATTGCAAACTGTCCTAAGACAAATGGAACCGTGCTTTTTTTATTTTTATAATTTTATGAAAAATAAATAAACTCAAAAACTAACTAAACTAAGAAACTAAACTAATAACTCTAACTACAAATATAAACTAATATATATATCTATCTAAAAGATTTTAATTATACTAGTAAGCTAACTTGTAATAACGCTTACCAATTTGTCATGTGTAAAGGATCCCTTGAAGCCGTTCGGATGAAGGAAACCAAGATCAATCCGCTAGCCCTGTAAAATGAAGAAGTGTTTTGCTCTTTGAATATTGATAACGTAAACAAGATTATAAAAGCCATGCAACAATCTTTTATAATTACAAATCATAACATTTAGATAAATCTGCATGCAAGGATTTGTATAAAATGATCCAATTAACTTAAGAAGAGAAATCAGGATTCATGTTCCAAACCGCACTGCTTGTGTTTTAAAAATGATGAAGGAAATTAGATATGGATAATACTTTAATCAGATCATATCATCATGCAATAGATTATGATAGCTCAAGTAGTCTATAATCAACTACAAAAAACATGCATAAAATCCTCTGAAATAAAAGTTTGATATATATTGAAAGAGAAAGATGTTACAATACATCAACTTTCATTCCAGTCTATATCATAAATCCATAGTCTAGTTATCCCATGTTAATTTTTACTCAGCCGAAGTACCAAGGCAAGTGTTTCTCTTCCCTAGCTCAAGGGGAGAAATTAATAATGTGGGTCTTAGTCAAATTTAATTTGAGATGCACCAAAAGATAAACTTTATGATTAAAGTGAGGGGTGAGGAAGAGACACCAAATCTCTCACTCTTTCACCCATCTAATCTAATCTTAGTCGCGGATTAGAAACTCCGGCACCTTCCCTCATGAGGTTGATTAAGGCAGTGTTGCACCACCCTTGGGTAAGCAGCAAACAAATGCCTTGTTGAGAGAACAAGAGAGGAGTCAAGCATTCTTTGCCGAGAGAACAAGAGAGCAAGAGAGAGAGGTCGGTGTTAAGAAAAGAGATAAAGAAGCACACTCTCTGAGCATTGGCATGCATTCCAAGGCTGCCTTACAACATTGAGTGGCACAAAAATTGAATCTTAGTAGAGTTTTGGCAATCTAATTTCATGGACAACTGCATAAACATTAATTGCCATACGCTTGTACCACTTCTGGTTCAAAATTGAGGAGCAAAGCTGCCAGGAATGTCCGTAGATAAGTTTCTTTTGTAAATATCCTAAGATGAAAAATGTAAAGAATTTCTTAGAAGCTCATAACTAATACAAACCCCTCTCTAAATCCAGCTTCTTCCTTGTGGTTTTTCCGTATCGGCCAGGACCCTAATATTCCGTGTGTCTATATTTTCTCTCGAAGCCTTTGCATATTGGCCGGAGTATTTTATTTCATTGATCCATGTTCAATCTTCATGTTTCCTACCAAATTCATTGCTAAGTTTTTATATGTCAAACACTAGGGTCAGAAGTTTAAGTCAAACACCAGTCAGAAGCTTAAGTTGAAACACTGTGGGCCGAGTATATGCTTCAAACACCGTGTTGTAGCTTAATGTTCACCAGTCAGAAGCTTGCACAAACACCAGTCAGAACATACTAAACCGAGTTTGGCATTTAAATTTGACAGAAAAAAATCAGCTTAGACCGAAACCTAAGTTGGGATTTTGAAAAGTTAACATGGTATCAGAAATGAGTTGAAGAAAGGAAGAAATTTCAGCAGACAAAAAATAGGACAACAATCACTAATGTGGCAGATTTTGAATTTGTGATTTTTAGTAGAAAGAGGGTCATGGCTAGTGGTTTGAGGGTTGAAGACAGAATTGATGGGGCAACAATCTTGGTGTTTGGAATGAGAGGATGATCTTGCTTTTGCTAGAGAACGAGTTGTGGGACATTAGGAGAATACCACCACTCATCCCGCTAGGTAATTCCTATTGATGCTACTCTTCTTGCAATCTATAATAAGAAGAGTATCAAGGCTAAGAGGATTTATTCCTGATGCCATCAAGGACCATTTGATTCCTCACCGAAGTGTTACACATCATGATATGTGGGAGTCTTTGGACTAAAATTGTACTAGAGCATGTCGAGAACCGTAAGATGGTTTTGAGGGAAAACTAAAGAACATAAAAATGACCAAGGTCAAAATGTGGTCACATAATCTTACTGGATTGACACAGTAAGGATGAGCTCGAGCCATGGGGAAGCCATAGTCGACAGCTGATCTTGGTGAGAACAACATTGGAATGCGCTCAAACAATGGGCTAGTTTTGTGGAGGGCATTGTTGCTAGGAGAAGCTTCTCGGTTGGGAAAGTATTTTGGATTACCTCGTCTGTGAGGAAAATCTCGCAGAGGTTATGTGCATGGTGGCGCTCATCTTACAAATATGAGGGAGGAGAATGTAGCTCTTTGCTACCACTCAGAAAGAAGAAGCTCAGAAGGGTCCAAAGGAGTGACTGGGCTTCCAAGGGTGAAGGGAAGAGTGAAATGAGCAGCCTCAAGTGTTTTGCTTTGCCATGTTTGGGCAATTCATGCAGACAACATGCCGTCAAGAAGAAGAAACAAACAACAAATTTCACCGGGGAAGTGGGAAGAGTTTTCCACCAAGTTTGACAAGGAATTTTCCTTGATTGTGTGTCTTTCCCCGAGTAACGGCACCTTACCCGTGATAATTTGGTATATTGATAGTGATGCCTCTCACCATATGACAATAATTCGTGAGCACCTGACAGCTCTTACTCAGTGTGGAGATGCATAGATAGTGCTTGGAGATGACCGAGAATTCAAGGTATCGGCTAGGACCGGTGATCATTTTGAGGAGTCTGGCTCCCAAGGACTTTGACAGAGGTTCTTATGTTCCCACTTGAAGAAGAACTTAGTGTCAGCTTTTACTATTGAGGAGAGGGGCTATAAGGTCTTGTTCCATGATGGGAACGTGTGATTCTTTTCCCCAAGTGGTCTAGTATCTCTTTGGCCAAAGTGATTGGTACCAGACATGAGAGGTTGCATAAGTTCTTGTTCCAGCCTAGTGAGAGCATTGATTCATTCTACTGCTGACCAGTTGGACTCCATGTGAGATATGGCACACTGTGAGGATGACACATATTTGCACCATGGGCTTTGTGAGTTCGAGGGAGTATATACTGGAGTTCCGTGATTTCTCGACCGTGAGCACCATGAGTTATAGGCAAGGGGTGTACCTTGGGAAAGTACACCAAGACTACTTTTTCAAGAAGTGACAGTAGAGCAGCAAGGATAATTGATCTTATACATTCGGATGTAAGTGGCCCGATGTCTTCTGTGATCGCTGACTGGATCCCCTATAATTAAGGTTGTATTCCATTGATGACTTCTTCCCCGAGTCCCGATTTTCCATGAAGACCAGCAGTCTTCAACCGGTTCCAGAGTTCAAAGCTCTTGTGAGAACCGCATGTAGAAGAAAAACTGCAGTCCCAAGATCGACAATGGGGTGAGTATACCCAAGGAGTTTATGGATTTCTAAAAAGGTGAGAGGGCATCGAGGGAGTTGATTGTTCTGGCTAAACTCCGGCAGCCAGAATGGGGTTGGCCGAGAGGGAAGAACAGGCCATTGTTGGGCCGCGAGAGCCATGTTGCTAATGACATTAGGGCTGCCGCACTATTTCTTGCGGTCGAGGGTGGTGCCCGCTAGCTTATCCGCTAACAGAGTCCCTCACTGTGGTTGTGGGGAGCATGACCCCCGAGGAGGTTTTCTCCGAAGAAGCCCGAGGTGGGGCACTCGGATTTTGCGCACTTATATTGACATCTGTCCCTTCCGAGAAGAGGACAGCCGGAGCCCATGGCAGAGGGATCTTTGTTGGGTACAAGGAGACTTCAAAGGCTTTCCGTAATTACCTTCCTTTGGGGAAGATTGTCTTGAGGAGGGATGTCGATTTGAGGAGGATGGAGCCTTTAGGAAGTCTGGAGGGACAAAGAAGGGTGAGCCGGCCTCATCTCGATTCGTGCGGAGCCCCAAAGCACTCACAAAGTGACAAGATTTCGGGGCCACCTGGCCAAGGACAATAGAGTTCGTGTCTCAGGACTAACATCCACGTGCTCTGTGGATCATGTACTTCATGGTCTACTACATGATCATTGTCTTCACCAGATGGGGTTGAGCAGGGAGAATCCCCTCCACATGACACTACTTCAAAGAGGAAGAAGCCCAAGTGGATTCAAGACATTTTGAGGGATGCACTGGTTTCAGTGGGGAATCCCAAGGTGCTGGAGAGAGTAGGCCACCGGAGAGGTTTTGCGCTCACATCACATGGTGAGAAGTATTCGGGAGTCCGAGCCTTCCACCTTTGAGGAGGCCTCTAGTAGACATGGAGAGATGCCAAGGATGGAAGAGTACAATTCCATCATGAAGAACGATGTTTGGGAAGTTGTTCCTAGATTTGAGGGGAAGTCAAGCAGACTCTAAGTGGGCTCTATTAAGCTGTGCCATTACCGCTGATGGCGAGCATTGAGAAGTACAAAGCCCACTTTGTGGCTCGTGGTTTCATAGGTTGAGGGAGTCCACTATGATGAGACCTTTGCACCGGTTGGTCGATACACTTCGATCAGTATGTTGATCTCCATTGTAGTAGAGATGGGTTAGAAGATCCACCGATGGATGTGAAGACCGCATTCAATGGTCTTGTATTGAGGAGGAGGTATATTGAGCGTACCTTTGGGCTTTGAGGCGGCTGGAGAGTCTCATGTGTATACCGGCGAAGGCTGCATTGTATCGGGCTGGTGTCAGTTCCCAGAGCTTGGTATCTCGAGGATTGATGTCATTTTGGCAAGAATTGTTTTGAGAAGAGGAGGCTGGATCCCCTAACCTATACTTCATTGTGGTTGAGGATCCTCTCATTCTTCTACCGTATGTGGATGACCTTTTTATTACAAGGGTAGACTCATCGAAATGAAGGGAAAGACTCTGTTTCCGTGAGTTCGAGATGCCAAACATTGACTCCATGCATTACTTTGGGATTGGAGGCAGGAGCCCTGACACATCTTCCGGGACAGGGAAGTATGTGTGTGATATTATGAGCAGATTTCAGATGGGGATAGCAAGCCCATGACCAATTCAATGATTACCAACCGGAAGCAGTCACGCTTCTGAGTCAGCTTGGTGGATCTCCACTTTGTATCAAATTGATTGGGTCATTGATGTATTTGGTCACCAGTTAGATATTTGTTTCATCGCCAACACTCTACTCTGGTGCAAACGAGGAGAGTGCAATCGGGTGGCAGCAAAACATGTGCTCGTATCTTTGTGGTACGTGATTATGGTCTGGACTATCATAGAGGAGGGGGAGTTCGTCTGGTTGGCTATAGCCTGCACTCGACAAGTGTGATGTGTCGCGACGTGAAAAGAACTTCGTGGTGTTGCTTTGGATTGGGATCACAGCCGTGTCTTGTCTCGGGCCTGGGCGTAAGTCGCTATTTCTGAGTTTCATGTAGGTCAGTATATGGCAGCTAGTAATGCTAGTTGTGAGGCCCTTTGGCTCTCAAGTAAGATGCCGATTGGATTATTTGATTGAGGCCCACCGTGGATTTACCGTACAATCGAGGCCATTTAACTCTCGGAGAATCCATTTTTCATGACCGGTCTAAGCATGTTGAGATTCGAAGCGATCACCATCCATGATTCTGCTCGTGAGAGGAGTCAGTGGAGCTGCGCATTACATTCACCGAGGAGTAGGGTTAAGCGCACATACTCACCAAGGCATTGAGCATGGGAAAGTTTGTATTTTTCGGGGACAAACTTGGAGTGGTGAGAAACACTTTCCCTGCATGAGGGAGTGTTAAATTTTACCAAAATGAAGTACCAAGGTGTTTCTCTTCCCTAGGCGTCTAAGAGGAGAAATTGCCGAATGTGGGTCTTAAATAAATTTAATTTGTGAGATGCAATTAAAAGATAACTTTAAGGATTAAAGTGAGGGTGAGTGAAGAGACACCAAATCTCACCACCCATCTAATCTAATCTCACCGTTAGATTAGAAAACTCCTAACCTTCACTCATGAGGTTGATTAAGGCAAGGGCTTAACTCCATCTCCTTGGGTGTTGAAGAAACAACAGTCTTGCTGAGAGAACAAGAGAGGAGCCGGGCATCTTTTGGAGAGAACAAGAGAGAAAGAGAGAGAGGTCGAGCAGAAGAAAAGAGACAACAACAACAATTTCTAGGAGCATTGGCATGCATTCCAAGGCTGTCAAACAACACTTAGTGGCACAGAAATTGAATCTAAGCAGAGTTTTAGCAATCTAATTTTCAAGGACAACCGGCATAACATTAATTTCCATAATAGCTTGTACCTAATTTCCTCGTTCAAATTGAGGAGCAAAGCTACGTGAATGTCCGGGGATAAGTTTGTGTAAATATCCTCATACGGTACCGTTGTAAAAGAATTTCTCATAAGCTCATAAATAATATAAAGCCCTCTCTAACTGGTTTTCCTCTTGTGGGTTTCTCTGTGGTCAAGGACCAATATCTTTGTGTCTATATTTTCTCGAAGCCTTGCATATTGCTGATATTTTATTTCTCGCTAGTTGAAAACGATGTTCAATCTTCATGTTTTAGTTCTGAAATTTACTTCCTGTTAAGTTTTTTATATGCTGAAACACCAGGCTATAGCTTAAGATGAAACACCAGGTTGTAGCTTAAGCTGAAACACCAGGCTGAGTATATGCTGAAACACCAGGCTGTAGATTATGCTGAAACACCAGGCTGTAGCTTATGCTAAAACACCAGGCTGTAGCTTATGCTGAAACACCAGGCTGTAACATATGCTGAAACAGTGCTGAAACTGAGTTTGGCATTTAAATTTGACTGAAAAATCAGCGAGACTGAAACTGGGTTGGGATTTTTAAAAGTTAACATCCCACAGTGAGGATGATGAGTTTATTACAAAAAGTGACAAGTATTTAAAGACCTCCCACAGGGTAAAACATCCTTGTGGGAGTTATCAAAACTGTTTACACAAATATGGGAAAATATCCCAAGTCTCTATTTCTAACTCAAACTAACAACTTAAAAATAAAAACTACATCACACAAATATATCCTATATTGTCACAGCATGCCCAAATTGATCATTGCAATTCATATGTACCTAAACAAGGACAAGAATAGACAATATTAGAGGATATTTTGTAGATAAAATTGATAAAAATTTAATTTTAAAGACTAGCTACAGAATCTTGTGATTTTGTAGCTGGTCTAAATTGAACACAGAATCATATTAAAACCAATTCAACACTATTAAACAAGTATCTTATTGCTATTTGAAAACCAACGAATCATTCAAATCAAAACTGTTATGCTAATTTTGAGAGCAAACAAGATTATGATCAATCGACTAATTACAGAGATGCATGTATTCTGTTCCATTTTTTATCACAAATTCGGGTAAACAGAATCGTATTGGATAACTCGACAACAATGAAATCGTTTTCATAACCAATTTAAATCAACACAAATAGTTGCTTCAACTATCAACAAGATCACTTTCGTATCCAAACGAAACCAACAGGATCGTTTTGAAATTGATAGAGCTATATTAAATGAATACAAACGATCATGCTAATCGTGGCACGCAATAATCACTTGCAAATCAAATCAAATAGGAACGAATCGAAATGGTTTGAGGCTGGCAGAATCGTTATGAATTAACACTGTTTCCATGATTTTAGCAAATAGATCTTCAATACAGGCCAAATGAGAATATCGATTGAACACAAAACATAGTCGTTTTTTCCAAATCAAAGTCGAACAGAGTTGTTTTCCTAATTTAAAAGATTACATCATATTTATTAAACCAATCATTAATAATGACGCATAACATAGTTAAAGGATCATAACAATTCAAGCCCATGAAATCGTTCCAAAATCAAACCATAAAAACTAAATCAGAGCCGATATCATCCAACCACAACAAAATTGTATTAAATCAAAATATAACCGTGTTCTAATTTTAGCATAAAAATCTCCTGTACAGGTCAGATGCAAACAAAATCCAAGCGAAAGCAAACCCCATTGATTTGGTTAATTCAAACCAACAAAATTATTCCAAACGAATCAAACCCAATGAAAACCTATCAATTGCTAAGTTGGGCACGACCAAATCACACACCAAAATCATAACCACATTTGATTTTAGCAAAATGAATCTACTATACAGGATCCACACATAACAGTTTTTTATAATCAAACCATGACAAAAATCATTTCGAATAGTAAACAAAACTCAAAAACCAATTCATATATTAACCCAAGCAATTCATAAAACGAATTTGATATTGAAATTCATACCTGGATAATTAGCAGACAACTTGGTCATGATAGTTTGGAATTGACGAAGGCTGTTGCCGATTCAACATTCCTAAAAACGATCAAACCAGTGGTTTTCTGCTTCTTGTCATTAGCTTGAAGTTTTTCCCTTTCTCTTAACAACACTGTAACTTGGTTTTCCAAAGATTTGATCTTCGATTGTAATAAGGGAACGTCGACATAGTAGCGCTCAAGCCACACATTACATTGGTTACATGATGTTTGTTTGGGATTCGAAATAACAGTCGGGGGTTTGTTCAAATCATCGAGGGTTTCATTATGAAGCTTGATTCCTGGGTAATTAGGATTGTTCTTTAGGAATGGGGGAAAATTAGAAACATACTCATAGGGTGGCTCAGAGCATAGGCCTTGAGAATAAGGGTACTCTCCAGCTAAGAAGCGCTCGATATCAGTGTCCGAGTCCTCGCTCAGAACTATGGGCTTTTGATCAGCGTTTAGCTTAGGCTTATTCCGGGCAAGTCTCGATATCAATCAAGCATTCTTTTTACCCTTGCTATTGATAGTAGGGTTACCCTTGGCCTTCTTACTCACAGGCTTCTTTACAACCTCATCTTTGTCTGTTATGATGTCGGGTAGGTCGATGTTAGGGCCAACAGAGGGTTTGGGAGAGGGTAGAAGGGCATGAAAAGGCAGGGGTGGCTCGACCTTAGTCTCACTAACCACAGACTTGTCGATTTGGACAGACTCTGAATCAACAAAGCCATTTCGAGAGAGAAAAGATTGTCAATTATCGCTGTGGAGGTTTAAATGGCGAACGACGATGAGTCTAATCAAGCCATGGTGAAACAAGCTGCTATTGGCCTTCTCGCGTTTGAACTTCTTATCCATTTTGTAAAGGCTACGCAGGAAGTAAAATGGCATGTTCAATGGATAGCCCATAAAATTCATTAACAGTCGAAGGTGATAAATAAAAACCAATCCATACCGACCCTCACA
>SNQJ01S0090320.1:69306-80284 GCA_010110895.2 Picea sitchensis | reverse complement strand
GAAGCCCCTTTCTTTAGTAGATTTAGGCTTTCGAGGCGTGACTTGGAAACTTGCTTTATTTTAGTTTTTTTTTTTAAGAATAACATTCGATTGGATCACTATTCCCGATTTATAACCAGATGATATAGACCTTAAACTGTAAAATGTCTTTACCTTTCAATTATTTATGAATAGGTCATGGAGGGGAGGTAATAAAATCATGACAGATGTCTTGACAATGAAAATTGATGGGTTGGTCGTTGCTGCGATCTACCTTACCTAACAACATATGTGTTGGACTATTATTTTTAAAGCATTCCTCCATTCCTTGTTTAGCAATGATGAATTGTGGTAGAATATAGTATTTTTAATTTCAAAGTGCACTTTGTTTAGCTTGTTGATACTTAACTCACAATTATATCATGTATATATTGTCTGCGATTTCAATTTATTTAAATGGTAGTGATATAATATGTTTAGTGTAGCAATATCATTTTTGGATGACTATCCTCTAATAGACTTAGTTTTACCACTGATTGCGATACCACTGTTGGGCGTAGATCACTTATTGGGAATATTGTGAAGGAATTAATTATTTCAATGTTTGTCCTAAGTAAAATATTTTGGTTGTCTTTACATGTTATTAAAAAGGATATAAGATTTTATTGGAGGCGAGATTTAAAGATATAGTTTATATTTAGATTCTATTATAATATATGTCAATTTTTATGTTCAATAAAATACCTTTTAATTATTTTGAAAACCTTTAAGATTTGGATTTTTATTGGAGTATGTAGTCAAAGTTATACTTCCATTAGATTCCATTACTATAACAGTTAGAGTGTAAGTGTGTATAATATGCTACTTTATATAAGATAACATAGTTTTCCATTATGGACATAAATAAAACTTTTCAATGTCTAATTTATGTAAAAGACTATATTGAGGTCGACTTTAAATATTCTTGTAGGATTTATGAAATTTTGATTTTTAGTGGGAGAAGGTGTCTTGGATGATCTTGATGATTGTCTTTAGATTAGTGGGCTTGGTCTACTTGTGTCGAGCAGGATGTAGAAACCTCCTTGTTACTCATAATAGTTACCATTCATGGGACAAATGGTCAAAATCGATGGGAACACAGGCTTGAGCATTGCTTATGTGTCACAGAGGTCCTAACCATTGCGAGGGTAGGGCGGGGAGGGTATTCATTTATTCTTTTGGGTTGAATGTCATACATGCTTCCGATTGATTGATTGTGATGTAGGTTTGGTCATCATGTTGTTGTTGCATGAGTTTCTTGCGCTTGGTCGTCCTTTGCATTGCCGAGTATAATAACATCATTACCTTCACACACACACAAAAAAAATTAAAAATAAAAAATTCACACTTATTATGTGAGGCTTGTTATCATGATGGAACGAGTTGCGTTATGTATGGTATCGGTGAGTTCAACCATTGACTTGGGATGCATACAATTCGTTGATGATTTGGTCTATTGTTTCCTATGATCGAGTTGACTTGTGTTTGTGTGAGTAATCATGGTTATAGGATGTAGGGGAACTGACGAGGGGTGCTATGGGAGGGAGGCATAGCGACTCAGTGGGAATCCATGCCCAGGTTCTAACCCAGGAGGCAAGCGAGTTCTCGAGACCCGAGGAGAATATAGGAGTTGGTGATGTAGTCAAAATGATGAGATATTTTTAGCACAAGTCTGAGGCACTGATCAGCAGAATGGACAGAGATGAGAGCAAGGCGCCGACACCTGCTGATGTTCCACCGCCCGCACCAGCCGTTACTGGTAGCACTCACCGCGAACTCAAGAAGGTCAAAATTCCCGAGTTCTTTGGTACCCCGGACGGTGCAGCCGTCGAGGCTTGGTTGGAGGACATGGTGATGTGATTCACACTTAGCGATTATACCTCCAACATGAAGGTGCATGGTAGTCTTTCGGTGAGCAGATGACTCTTCTATGGTGGAGAGAAGACACTCCCACCCGTGGTTGAACATGGTAAAATCGAGAGACATGTCATAGAGGCTGATTAGAGCGATTAAAGAGAGAGTAGCTTTCATAGGAATTCATTAGCATCCAACTCAATGAGTTCCAACGCCTTATAATGAGGAGGTCATTATGGTGTCGAGATACAAGGCCGTTTTATGGAGCTACTGGTGTGTACACCTTAACACTAGAAACTTGAAACTTAAGGTGAACATGTTTGTGTTCGGCCTTAACAACACCCTATGTGAAAGGTTAGGATTTTGATGCCTCAAACCTTGGATGAAGTTCCATCCAAAGGCCCTCATAACGAGGCTTATCCCAGTGAGGTGTTCAGGACTCAGCGGAGACTATGAGGGTAAGTTTCATCACGAACCTGATGGCATCGGACACCAACCAGCCGCCTTATCGGTATATCATGGCGTGGAGGGATCCACTACTACCGCTGGCGTGATGCCTCAATGATGGTTTTGCCATGGGAGTTTAACGCGTAACGATGGTATGCCGCGGTTTAAATGGGATTCGGAAGAACAAACTGAAGTTCCCATCTTTGAGGTAGGCCTTCCTTGTCTATGACGGTGCGAGAATGGGGTGAAGAAGCGGGTGTTGGGCGTGTGAGAGAACCACACTACATGAATTTTAAGTGGGGACTAGAGCATCCGGATCGAATGGACCCACTACCATGGGATATATGGGAAAGACCCATCGGATACATGTAGCAGTGAATAACCACAAGGAAGAGCACCAATCAACTATGCTCAAGACGAAAGGTACCATCGTTGACCAGACCCTTAGTATTTTTGATAGACCCAGGTGCTACTGTGAGTTTTATTTCTGGTGCATCGTTAAAAAATATTAAGGTAAAGGGAGTAAGGCATACGTGGATTTAACTTCATAGAAATGGATTCTGGAGATAAATAGAAGGTTGGAGGAAAAGGTTATGAGTGTCACTAACACGGGAGATTCTAAAGGTGTACCGTAAATACAGTCTAAAGTCACTGATGCGTGCATGATTTGGTTGAATTAAGCGTAATTGATACTCAAGTATGAAGAAATGGTTGAGAGCGGTTGATTCAGAGGACGGTGTATGATTGTAGGTTAGGTCGGGGAGTTTCACGGTTCATCTGCAACTTTGGAAGAGCATGTGCAAGGGGTGCAATATTTATGTGATTCTTGCGTTAAATGAGAGGGGAGTAGCGGTAGGTCTAGAACACCTTCGATTGGTGAGAGAGTTTGTAGGCGTCTTTGGAAGAATACACAAGGATGCTCCCGGAGAGGGAATTGGAGTTTACATAGACCTAAAACCAGGGACCTTCATCGATAGAAAAAACACCTTATCGGATGTCGACTGGGTTACAAGAGTTGAAATGCAAGCGAAGAGTTGTTGGACTTGGGATTGATATGTCCTACCGTGTCACCGTGGGGTGCACCCATTATTTTCCTTCTGAAATAAGGATGGGTACGTGGAGGCTCTGCATTGGCTACTTTCAATTGAACAAGGCCATGATCAGGAATCTGTATCCGTTGCCGAGAATTCATGATCTGTTTGATGGATGAAGGTATATGATGTTCTCAAGATAGATTTGCGACCGGTATCACCAATTCTGGATCAAGGAGGATGATATCCCTAAGAGCGTCTTTAAGACAAGGTTTGGACATTACAAATTTACAGTATTACCGTTTGGGTGACAAGCGTCTTAGGAAGTATGAGTTTGATGAATAGGGTGTTCGAGTACTTGGACAAGTTAGTCAAAGTATTCATTGATAATTTTCGTCTGCTCTCGAATGATGGAGGAGCATAGCCGAGCACTAGCACATAGTACTACAACATCTGCGAGAGCACAAATTGTAATGGGAGGAAATTAGTCAAATGCTCATTTTATCAATGAAGATTCACTATAGGGCATGTCATCTCCAGTGACGGTATCATGGATCAACAAAGATTCGAGGCTATCACATGGAATGGCACAGTAATGACAAATGTCAGTCGCGTAGCTTCCATGGGTTTAAGCGGGGAATACTACTCGATGGTTGTCGAGTTTTGAAGATAGAAAATCCGATCAAGGAATTGTAGAAGAAGAAGAAGTTGTTTGAATGAAATGAAAGCCGGACGGTGACCCGGCTTACATATCAAAGGCGAGAATGCATATGAGGAGAACTTCATAATCATTGATTTGGAGTTGTTAGCCATTGTATATACCTTGAAGGTTTGGAACTTGCCTTGTTGAGCGAAAGAATTTGAACTAAAGACTGACCATTGTGGACTACAACACATTTTTACAGCGACTGAACGTCGCGGCAATGGCATTTAATTGGAATTATTTAGAGAGCACGACTTCAAGATTACTTACATAAAGAGGCCGGTGAACCGAGTGGAAGATGCATTGAGTTAAAGACCACACATATTTTCGGTGCTCTTTGAGACAAATCACGTGAAAAGATTCTAACTGCGATGGTAGGGTACAAAGAGATTTTGAGGAGTTTACTCGGATAAACTAGCGTGATACCATAGATTTGAGGGATTTTCATTTTGATAGCGATGGATTATTGAGGTTTTAAAGGTCGGATCTACATTTTTCCAAATGATGAGTTGAGGATTTTGATCAGCAGGCTCAGAGAGTAGTATACATGGCTCACCAAGGAATACGAAGATGAGAGCGGACCTTAAACCCTTATTCTTCTAGAAGGGAATGAGGCAGACATAGTAAACTATGTAGCTATATGTCTAGAATATGAAAGCCAGTGAGATGAACACGCCATATGGAACACACCGGGATTACTACAACCACATGCTATTAGGAATCGAAATGGGAGGTTATTTAGATGTATTTATTTTAGGTGCGTAGCGACAATAAGACATGGCTTCGATTTTTTGTAGTAGTATACACTCTCACTTGAAGAGTCTCACTTTATTCCTATGCATATGAAGCGTGTCGAGGCACGACATAGCTAGAGTTTTATGGTGAATTGTGAAACATGGAGTGCTAAGAGGATTATATCGATGAGTATCGGTGTTCTTGGACAATTTTGGATGAGTTTCAAACAGGCCTTGGGAACCTAGCAACTTTAATTACTACACATTATCAGCGAGGCGGCGAGCGGACTGAACGAACGAACTAAACCTTGGAGAACATGTTACGCATGTACGTGATAGACCAACAAAGCATTGGGAAAGTGTATTGCCATAGTGGAGATCCCTACAACAGTTACCAAAGAACCATTTAGATGGTGCCTTTAAAGTTTCTTTATGGGCGTAGAGTAGCCGAACACCCTTAAGTTGGGATCAACTTGAGGATGAGGTCTTAAGTGGGACGAAGCGTCCAGAAGATGGAAGAAATGAAAAAATAAGACAAAGTTAAAGAAAGAGAGGAAACATAGTTACCAACTTAACGAGGAATCTAGAGAGGAGTTCTCCTTTTTGAGGTCAATTTTTTACCTCGTTTTTAAAATGGTGCTGCGGTGGCACCCCCTCTTTATTTTTAGCTGATTTTTTATATTTTAAAATTTTAAAAAAAAAAAAAAATGTTTCCACATTATTTTTTTTAAATGCTCATTTTTTCATCTATTTTTATTTCTATATATATATATTCTTTTATTCAACTCCTTTTTAGTCATTTTTTCATGCTTCTTTCCATCTTAAAAATGTTTTTACCATTTACTTTTGAGAGTTTGCGATTTTTCGTGAAATTTTGTCTTCTTAATTATTTTATTGTTCCATGCTTTTTAAATATATTGAAAACCATCATTTTAACACATTGTTTACCTTTACTTCCAATAAATCGAAAAAATTGTAGTTAAATAACACTACTTTTGAATATTTATAAAAAAATACATTTTATAGCCATATATCATAAAACCTATACATTTTGGTACATATTCGCTTAAAATATCATATTCAAAATAAAACATTTTTATAGACATAATTGAACAAAAAAGTCTAAATTTATAAAACTTATGTTTTCTTACTTTCAATTTTTATACTTTTGAAGTAAAAATGACAACATTTAATGGAATTTTCAATGTATAGTAATTCACATAGAAATAAAAGGAAAAAAAGAGAAAAAATGTTCAATGTAAATGCTTATAAGATAATAGTCATAACATTGAGACAAAGGTATTTGAGTTTCCTAGGTGTGTAAATAGCCCAAAGTAATAGATTATAATGAATATCATCAAAATATTTAAAATAAGGTTTATCATACATATTTATTATTTGTATTTATATGTAATGTATATTTTGAGTAAATATGAAATAATTTTATTAATTGGTAGTGTGTATTAAAAATTGGAGTCTTTTTATAAATGAGATAATTATTATTTTTCCTTCCTTCTTTTCAAATGTGATAATTATTGTTTTTTCCAATTTCTTAATTTGCTTACCAACAGTGTCATTTAATTATAATACAAAGTCAATAATAACATATTTAAATATTAACTCAATTTGGAAATTGTTTGATGTAATAAATGACTAAGATTTAATGGATCTCTATCCTTGCATCCTACCTACATACTTTATTTAAAAAATTGTCCAAACGTTGATATGGCGATTGAGGTTATAGAGAATTTCATTTTGGTTTTATATGTTTTTTAGTTTCAATAAGTACCCAACTTCTTTTGCACTACTAGGAAGAGTGACTACACTACATAATATTCAATAAAACTATGCATCTATAAACCATTTTTGGATTTTCTTGACCATATTTAAAGAAAGAAGGCATCATCTCCTGAAATAAAATGTATATTCAAAGAACCTTATAACACAAATAAAATTTATTTTTTAATAAATAATAACTTGTTGATAATCATATGTTTGAAGAGGAGCATGAGGCAAAGAGAATTCATGACACTATTCAAAATCATCATTTCATAACAAAGGAAAAGGTCTATTCAATTGAGACATGACATTGATCATAGTTGCTAGATCGAACTGCATGCATCCTAGGCCACTTCCCTAGATAAAGGTTTCCTTAAGCTATTGTAGTCTCTACAATTTTTTTCATGAAGCATTAGAGTGTTAGAACTTCCTTCTTGAGGGTTTTTTTTTAAATGTTCTATATTATGACTTCAAAGTAGGAAATGAAATTTGTAAATATACAAATCATTTCCTCCATGAGAAATCTATTAAAATTGATCTACGCATAGGGAAATAGGTTTTGTCATGAGCTTAAGACAAATGGGAAATAACCAACAGTTTCCCAAAGTATCAATGAATCACAATTTAACATAATGATCACACAATAAATAGAATTGGTTTAGCTTCAAAATCATAAAAAAAAAAACAGTAGCACAAAATTTTGATAAATCTTGATATTTGAAATGGGATCATTTTAATTCAATTTGGGTTTTCCTGTGTGATATGCCTACAAATGAGGAGCTTAAAATATCAACTCTAATAAATTCTAGATGGGATGATTTGATTGAAATGTCAATTGGATCATGAAGCAACCTGCTTTGATAGAGTATGTCAACAACACCCTTTAATGTTCTAATTGAAAATGTTGGGAACCCATTGGCAAGTTCAAAGACACACGTGTAATGGATCTATGTCAAGTTTTAGAGAACCTTTAAAATAGGTATCAATTAATATAAATTTCAATTGCTTTAAAAATAAGTGACTATTGATTTTTCATCAAAAGTAAACTTGATTTTCCACAAATTTTTGCACAATTACATAGTGGCTCATGAAATGGTAAATTTTTCATATGCACCATTGCATATTCATCCTGCACAATAAGAACCTACATTATTTGCTTCTATTAATTGCACATTATAAAATTATTTACTTAACGTGCACTTGGGGCTTGGCCGTGGGGGCTAGGGCGATGTTGGGCATCGCCCTAGTCCCCACGGCCAAGCCCTGGGCAAAATATTTAGAATAACTTATGAGTCCTATTGTCTTATTTTCTACTGATTGCTTGTATCAAGAAGGACATCCACATGAGATTAGTACCAAGAAAGTGTTCTCCCTTCACTATCGAACTTTAACATACTTACATTTGTTAGCACTAAAAGAGGCGGAATCAAGAAAATAGAATACAATGGGCTTTCGCCACCTGAAAATGCCAGACGATCATTCAAGATTATCTGCATTTTAGTAAGTGTATGCAAGAGACACGGTCTTAGTATTAGGAATAGCGAGTTCTCCCTCGTATCCGCAGAGGTTAATGCAACTGAACCCTTCGCTACTCCTTTTTTGTGTGACTGACCAACCTAGTGAATTTCGAATTTCATATTGAAAAAGGAGGAGGCACATCAAGGTAGAGGTCGAATCAAGCAAAGATCCTCTAACATTAGCTAGTAGCTGCTTTCCTGGGAATTTCACTTGCTTCTTTTAGAGAAGGATTGGCTCTATTTATGCTATTTCCATCCACTTTACTTTCTCCGCGCCTCTGACACGGACAGCCATAGTGGTGGTAGCTCCTGTTATGATGCCTTTTGTGGGTCTTTTAGGGTTCCAGCCCCCCGCGGCTACGACACAATCCCATGGGGCCGTTCCTTGGCAGAGTGGGGGGCTCGGCTGATAGAATCTCCCTAGCCATAAATAAGAAGCCGTATTAGCATAGAAAAAGTTGCAGGTTTGCCTTTTTTTAATTAAACATTTTAAGATTACCTTCTTCTGCATGTAACCTCCCTCTCCACGACAGTTCTCCCAATCGTCTGACCGTCCTTGTGTGTGATGGATAGAAGAGAAAAAATAATTGATGAGCATTTCTCAGTGTCATCGATTTGGAAAGGAGACATTTCTATGTACATATATCCTCAGTAGAATCCCGCCAATGCGATTTCCCACGAGGTGCCTCTCGTGTCACCCGAAAATACGATAGATAACCTACCTAAATCACATCACTTCGATAGAGATACGCACTTTCTTTCTCCTACGGCGAAACCAAGATCCATTGCACATGAACTCGTTGTTTCCATTCGGGCACGTGAGCGAGACCAAAATCCATTAGACCATCAGATGTCGATTAAAGTGGATGATAGAAGCCCGCTTGAGAACTTTGAAATTCAAGGCATGTCTACACCAATATCTAAAAGAACTGGACTTCCTCACTATTAACACATTGGGAGATGCTTATTGGTCAACGGTTTGCAACAAACTTATATTGTCTCAGCTACTAAGTTTGGAGGAAATTTCGTGGCTTTCAATCGCTGCAGCGATGGGGGCTAGGCCGTGGGTGCTAGGGCGATGCCCGGCATCGCCCCAGCCCCCCGCGGCTAAGGCACAGTCCCATGGGGCCGTGCCTTAGCCGCGGGGGGCTTGGGCGATGTCGGGCATTGCCCTAGACATAAATAAGAAGTCGTCTTAGCATATCAAAAGTTGCAGGTTTGCCTTGTTTTAATTAAATGTTTTTAAGATTACCTTCTTCTCCATGTAACCTCCCTCTCCACGACAGTTGCCCCCGTCGTCTGACCGTCCTTGTGTGTGATGGATAGGAGAGAAAAACCAATTGATGAGCATTTCTCAGTCTCATCGATTTGGAAAGGAGACATTTCTCTGTACAGATATCCTCGGTAGAATCCCACCAATGCGATTTCCCCCGAGGTGCCTCTCGTGTCACCCGAAAATCCGATAGATAACCTACCTAAATCACATCACTTCGATAGAGATGCGCACTTTCTTTCTCCTGTCCCATTCCGCCACTTTCTTATCATTGCAACGATTCAGTTGTTCTCCTGCACAAAAGCCGAATTGAGTATGAGTAGTAGAGAGAGTGCTTTGGTAAAATCTCAGCTACGTGAAAACTAAAATCAATGGCATATCCGGCACAACAACAAGTGTATGGCTCTCGGGGTATACAAAATATATTGAGCCATGCTTTTGACATATGAGCATATCGATTGATCCATGCCCAATTGCCACTAATCCGTTTAGCGGCCACCAACTCTCTATCCTTTTTGGAAGGCATCGAATCAGAATTATTATCTAGTCCTTAACTAGACAGGGTGATGTCTCTCTAAGCTATCGAACTAAAAGGGATGTTGGCTATGGCTAAGCAACAGGGAGAGGAAACCTGGTAAAGCACAGACATATTTCCTTGGGGCAGGAGAAACACTCATGCGGAGATCGATTGATCAATATGAATCTCGAGAGTGGATGGTTGACCGCCGCCCTTATAAGTTATAAGCGTATTCATAGCCATAAATAAGAAGCCGCGATTTCTGCCATATTATGTTGGACACTTACCGATTATTACATAGTTGTTGTAATGGTCTATCTAGTACTTTGCTCTTTTCATTTTTCTCCAATTATCACCCTTTGTTTCACAATTTGATGCCTACACACAGACAGAGTGAGAAATGGAGAATATAATTGTATAGCGTACATATTGTCTATGGTTTATGCATGCTTTGTCCATCCGATGTCATTTTAATTTGTTTAATATTTTTACATTTAGGTTTAGAAGGAGCTCCAAATCACAATGCAATAAATAGATCTTTGTTTGTTACTACAGGGGAGGTGGCACCCATGAGCTCTACCCTCTCTAAGAGGGTAAATAAGTTTTCAGAAGTTAGTTGTTTCATTATAACTATTTTTTTTTTGGATGTTATATGCATAAAAGAATACTTAAGCCGTACATGAGTACTTAAGCCGTACATTATATGCATAAAAGAATACTTAAGTTGTATAACCAAGGGGTGAGTTATTTGCATCATATGGGATGTAGTTATCTTTTGAATTTTACATTTTCTCTCACATTTTTCTTACCCCGCCCTCATATATGATATGGGATGTAGTTATCCTTTGGGTTTTACATTTTTTCTCATATTTTCCCACCTCCTACCCTCAGGTTTCTCATACTATGTATAGTGATAAGTGGTTTAAGTGTTACATTTATCATTTGTCAAAATATCATCGATAATAGTTATATGAAGGTGATCAATAACCACCATGCTATGTAGCATTAAATGTTGCATGGGGTTGCTTAGACACCATCGAATTTGAAGCAATTCAAATTTGACTGCATATACGCAACCCCATGTAGCATTTAATGTTACATAACA